>JAJEJO010001554.1:168334-229273 GCA_020662805.1 Glaucomys volans
TATGGGTTTCCCCCTGTAGGTAATCTGATGCTTTTCTCTCGCAGCCTTTAAAATTCTATCTTTATTTTGTATGTTAGGTATTTTCATTATAATGTGCCTTGTTGTGGATCTGTTGTAATTCTGTGCATTTGGTGTCCTGTAAGCTTCTTGTAATTGATTTTCCATCTCATTCATCATATTAGGGAAATTTTCTGATAATATTTCCTTGAATAGATTATTCATACCCTTGGTTTGTATCTCTGTGCCTTCCTCAATCCCAATTACTCTTAAATTTGGTCTTTTCATGATGTCCCATATTTCTTGGAGGTTTCGTTCATGATTCCTAACCATCTTCTCTGTTTTTTCGACTTTGTTTTCAAGATTAAATATTTTGTCTTCATTGTCTGAGGTTCTGTCTTCCAAGTGATCTATTCTGTTAATTATGCTTTCTATTGAGTTTTTAACTTGGTTTATTGTTTCCTTCATTTCCTTGTTTCCTTCATGAATTTCTGTTTGTTTTTTTCTCAGAATTTCTATCTCTTTATTGAAGTGATTTTTTGCTTCCTGCAATTGCTCTATTATCTGATTATTCATAGCCTGAATCTGCTCTCTCGTCACATCATTCTCTTCTCGGATCATTTTAATTATGAACATTCTGAATTACCTTTCTGTCATTCCTTCTACCATGCTGTCTTTGGGTTCTCTTGATATATCATCTAGGTTTGATTGGGACACTTTCTTCCCGTGTTTTCTCATGGTGCTCGTGTATCTTCCCCTCTAGTAGTGCGAATCCGAGGGATTACAATTTCCCTGTAAAGAGTTAAAGTGTCCCTGCAGATTTTCAGTAACTTACCTGTTGCTTGAGAGATGCTTGATCAAGCGGTGACCCAAGAAAGGTGCTGTCCCATTACCTCCAAGTTGGGGTGGTGTCACAGAACTGTGCTCAGTGATGGAGACACTGGGTTTGAGAGCCCAGGATGGCCTGAACTCCTCGCTCGGGGCTCAGGTGGTGGCAGGTGGTTGCTCTCCTGGGGACACTGTAAGCTGGCGCCAAAGGCCCTACGCTCCCCACCGGAGTCAGTGACCCCAGCGGCTCCCGGCCAGACCTCTCCAGAAGCCGTGGGAGACCCCAGGCAGCCGGAGATGGGCCCTCTCTGCCAGGGAAGCTGCAAAATGGCACCGAGGAGTCCCAACTCCCCGCTGGAGTCAGGGATCCCAGAGGTTCCTGGCCAGACCTCTCCAGAAGCCTCAGGAGGCCCCAGGCAGCCGGAGATGGGCCCTCTCTGCCAGGGAAGCTGCTCAGTATGTGATTCTTAAGAGGAGATAAACATTCAGACCATAGCACACTCTTTTGAACTAAAGTTTCTAATTTACATTAGAATGCATCATTTGTATTGTACAGATTTTGGAATTTTGATAAGAGTATGTCATACATCACCACTCTAGTATCATATGGAGTTCACACACCTAAACATCCCCATGCCCTTTTGCAGACTTCTGTAGGTTTCTAGGACATATCCTTGACCAGGTTGGGGAAGTGCTCTTTTTTCTAGTTTGCTGAGGGTTTTTTTTTAAATCATGAATGGATATTACTTTTTTTCTTAGTATTAGAGATTGAACCCAGAGGTATTCTACCACTGAACTATATCCTGAGCCCTTTTAATTTTCTATTTTAAGATAAAGTCTTGCTAAGTTGCCCAGACTGGCCTTGAACTTGGGATCTTCCTACCTCAGCTTCCTGAGTAGCTGGGATTTACAGTCTTGTACCACCCATGTTGGGCTTGGATGTTAAATCTTGTTAAATTATTTTTGTACATTTATTAAAATAGCCATGTGGTTTTTTTTTTCTTTTTCTTTTTTGGCCTTTATTCTGTTATCTTGGTAGTTTATATTGATTGATTTCCAAATGGTAAACCAATATTGCATTCTAGGTAAGCCTCACTTGGCCATGTTGCATTTTAATTTTTATATATTACTGAATTTAATTTGCTAACATTTTGTTAAGGATTTTTGTGATTTATGCATGAGAAATATTTCTCTATAGTTTTCTTTTTATATTTTTTCTGGATTTGGTATTACAGTAATATTGGCCTCATAAAATGAGCTGGGAAATATTTCCTCCACTATTTTCCGAATGAGTTTGTATAGGATTGGTTGTGGCACAACATAGACCATGATATTTTTCTTATCTTTTTAATACCTTTATAATCTTTATGAGTTAACCTCTTCATACACCTTCTATTTTCTACCTAATTATTTTCAACTGTCTCTTTGTAAAAATGGTTGAATTTTGCCTTTTTATCTAGTCTATCTCTAACTTTTAATTGATTTAACTTCATTTTCATGTGATTATTGATCTGATTAAATTTTAGTTTACCTCTTGCTATTTTTGCTATTTATATTATCCTTTTATTTTTCTTCTTTTTCACTATTTTTCTTCTACACCAATGAAATATTTACTATTATTGCATTTGTCTATTCTTTTTGCTTTTCAGCTGTACTTTTTGTTTTCATTTTTAGTGGTTTGGTCTTGTGATTATAATATGCATTATTAAAGTACCACAAATTTAAATTGAATTTGTATACCTTCATGTACAATATAAAAAGTTAAAATATTTATCCTCCCCCAGCCTTTGTGCTTATCATATATTTTGCCTTTAATGAGTTTGAACTACACATTTCATAGTTTTTTTCTTTGAACAATTAGTTGTCTTAAAAATAAAATTATTAGATGAAGAATTCTTGTATTTTTCAGGGTTCTCTAAAGGAGGAGAACCAACAGAATATGTGTATGTAATAAGGGGATTTACTAGATAGGCTTGCATCATCAGAAGCTGGATAGGCCCACAATGGTTGTCTGTAGACTGGAGGGCTAGAGAAACTAGTATCTTCTCAAAGAAACTGAAGCCTTAGAACAAGAGGGACCAATGATGCAATCCCAGACACAGACTGGAGGCCTGGGAACTCCTTAGAGAATTGTTGGTGAGAGTCTAACATTGGAAGAGTGGAGAAACTAGAGTCTGATGTTCTCAGATGATGGCAGTAGCAGTCAGTGCACCCGCTCAAGAAAAATAAAGCTTTCATCTTCCCTGGCTTCCTCCTTCTTATCTCCTGTTTCATCAAGGTCCCCAACCTTTTGAACAGTGCTGCCTCCATTCAGTGGCTCTCCCCCATCATTTTGCTATCCCACATGCCAATCATCTCTGGAAACACCCTCAGAAACACACCCAGATGTCTTTTAATCCTAGACATTTCTTGATACAATTGAGTTGACACTGCGGATTAGTCATCACAAACCATTTTTATATTTTTCCATATATTTACTTACTTTCTGATTTTCCTCTTTCTTTGCTGCTATCTAAGTTCCTTTTGTGATCAGTTGTTTTGAAGATTGCAAAGCTTCCTTTAACATTTTTTGTAGTATAGATCTTCTGGTTATGAAGGTTTTCTGCTATTTATCTGAAAATATCTTTATTTGCCTTCATTTTGGCATGCTACTTTCTCAGGTTATAAAATTCTACATTGAAAGGTTTCTCCCTCAAGTCCTGAACTTAGAAGGTTTTACTCCATTGTCTTCCAGCTTCCATTGTTTCTGATGAGAAGTCAGGCCTTTTCTTAGTGCTTTTCCTCCACTTGTGTTTCATGATTTTCTTGCTGCTTAAACACGTTCCTCATCTTACAATTTTATCAATTTCATGCTTATTCACCTAGATGTGGTGCTTATTTTGTTTTGGTTTTGTCAAACTTTACAATTCTGTGAGTTGATGCTTTATTTTAAAATTTGAAAAACTTTCTAACCATTATTTCTTCAAGCTTTTTCTCTCTGTCCCTCTCCTCTCCCTTTTCCCTCTCCCTCCCTCCTGCCCCTCAACCCTTCTTTCCCTCCTCCTTGGACTCCTGTTTTATATATTAGGTGGCTTAATACTGTCTCACAGTCATGGTGTCTCTATTTCCTCCAGTCTTTTTTCCCCTGTGTACTTTATTTTGTATATTATGTATTGAACAATTTTCAAGGACTTTACTTCCTTCTGGACTATTCAATTTTCTTATTTTTTCATTTCAGATATTGCATATTATGGCTCTAGATTTTTTTGTAAACACCTTTCTTCTCATTTCCAAGATTTTCCATCTTTTATTTTATTTGTGTTTTCCTTTTAATTGTGTGTTTTCCTTTGAACATTTTTCTCCATCTTGATCAATGGGCCTGTTTTTTCTATTTATTATTTTTTTCTCACTGTGACTCATAATTCCTACCTAGTCACATGCCTAATATTTTTATTTATTGTATGTTGGATATTAATGCTGTTTTTCCTTCCTTTGAACAGAGCTGCATTTTATTTCAAAATTAACTGACTTATTGGAGGATCAGTTTAATCCCAACAAAGCTTGGTTTGAGACTTTTTGAGGAAGGATATTCTAGGATTACCTTTATGTAGGGTCACAGTAGTGCTGTTCTATGGTACATCCTTCAGGGGTCTTAATTGAATGCTCAGTGTTCAGGTTATTTAGCAAGCTCTCTGTACTCTGATTGGTTGAAACTCCAACATAACTGAACATTGGGCAATGTCCAGAATCACCATTCTACTGTTAATGCTTTAGTAACCATTAGTCCAGTTTTTGCAGAGTCTCACAATGTATATGCACAGCTTTGAATTCAAGGGGAATACTAACACTGTGTGTGTAATTATTTATATATGTATTACATGTATTAATACATATATGTATATATGTATTACATGTGTACATATATGTCATATATTCTGTACAGAAGGTGAAGAATATACATATATATTTCTGCATAGCTACCTCCTCTCCTGAACACTATTTTTCAAATTCCATCTTCCTCAATAGGCCTGAATTTGATCTTTCACCTAGAGAGATTTTTATTCTGTCTGATCTGCATGCCCCTGTACCATAGTTGTTAAGGTTCCTTGGGATAGAAAGTCATGGTGAAAGGGGAGATCATCTTATATATTTCTTTTCTCAAAGATCATGGACATCTCTGTGTTGTCTAATGTCAATTTCCTGAACAGAGTTGCTTTAAATTTTGTCAATTTTATAGTTATTTAAGGTAGAGAAGATGTCTGATCTGTTGTTTTACCTTCTAATTCTATACTTATGGTTCAACATCCTTAAAAGTATTTTAAAAATAAAAATGATATCTCAAAAAATTTGCTGTAGATTATTTTTTTTTAAAATACAGCTTAGAAACATTTCCATATCAGCTTACATGACTCGTACTATAAAATAGTGGCATTTTTTTTCATTGAATGTTTTACTATATTTTATACAAAGACCACCATGAATAAATGTTTAATGATTATTAAAAATAGAGATGAAATAAAAATTCTTATGCATAACTCTTGGCCTATTAGTGTGAATGGACCATTGCACTATACTTATGGCAGTGAAGTTAATAGATCAAAATAGGAAAGTTTTAATTTCAATGGGAAATAGCAAAGTATCTTGAGAATGCAATTTTATACCTATATCAGTAGTGTGGGACAGTTTTTGTTTCCCAATCTTCTACTACACAGGAATTATATAATAATATTTTAAAAGAAAAAATTGTAAAATTATGTACACTCATTGAGGTGAATGGAATCTTCTCATTGATATCTTAACCTGATATTTGTGTGTGTATGTTGGGGGAGTAATTGGGATTGAACCCAGGGGTGCTATACCACTGAGCTACATCCCAGTCCTTTCTTTTTTCTTTTCTTTACTTTTTTTTTTTTTTTTTTTTTTGAGGTAGGTTCTTGTTAAGTTGCTGAGGCTGGCCTCAGACTTGCAATCCTGCTGCCTAATCTTCCCAAGTAGCTGGGATCACAGATATATGCCTCTGTGCCCAGTTTAAAGTGTAATTTTAAGATGAATCCTTTTTGTGGTTCCTCCACTGACATCTTGCAGGATCAGAGGCATAGAAATGTAATAAACAACTACTGAATTAATTCAAATGGACATAGTGGATTTTTACACTTTTTGAAAAGCAAGTCAGAACAGTTATATTAGGAATATTAAAGAAACTAAAGAATTCTGACCCTAAAATGGTTAAGGGAAGTTAAGAGATGTACATTATTGATAAGAGCAGTTTTGAATGGAGTTCATGGAGGAACTCTTAGACAAGTTCACTGAATCAGCTTTACAAATCAAAAACCTGATTTGTATTTAACCACTTTTCTCTAATAATTTTCTCCTCTCTATCCCAGGGACCTGGATTCCTGAGATGCATGTTTTCACAACTAGTTGGAACTGAAAGATTAGTGGGGTATGATCAAACACTACTTCCCTTAGATCAAGGGTAGGAAAGGGAGCCATTTTCAAACCATACTCACTAGATTAGCCATACAGTTTGGGGCTTGTTCTAGGTGGAGAATACAACACCTCCATTATAGATTCTTTTATGTCTACTCGACCTTCAAGAAATCAGGAACAAGACAGAAAGAGTCTGCTCAATTCCTTAGCCCATTTATTGATTGGGTTATTTGTATTCTTGGTGTAAAGTTTTTTGAGTTCTTTATATATTCTGGAGATTAGTGATGTATCTGAAGTGTGTGTGGCAAAGATTTTCTCCCACTCTGTAGGCTCTCTCTTCACATTGTTGATTGTTTCCTTTGCTGAGAAAAAGCTTTTTAGTTTGAATCTATCCCAATTATTGATTCCTGCTTTTATTTCTTGTGCTTTGGGAGTCATGTTAAGGAAGTCTGGTCCTAAGTCAACATGAAGAAGATTTGGACCTACTTTTTCTTCTATTAGGTGCAAGATCTTTGGTCTAATTCCTAAGCCCTTTATCCATTTTGAATTGAGTTTTGTGCAGGGTGAGAGATAAGAATTCGATTTTGTTTTGCTGCATATGGATTTCCAGTTTTGTCAGCACCATTTGTTGAAGAGGCTATCTTTTCTCCATTGTATGTTTTTGGCACCTTTGTCTAGTATGAGGTAACTGTATTTATGTGGGTTTGTCTCTGTGTCTTCTATTCTGTAGCATTGGTCTACCTGTGTATTTTGGTGCCAATACCATGCCGTTTTTGTTACTATTGCTCTATAGTAGAGTTTAAGGTCTGGGTTTCTTGTGATGCCTCCTGCTTTACTCTTCCTGCCCAGGATTTCTTTGGCTATCCTGGGTTTTTTATTCTTCCAGATGAATTTCATGATTGCTTTCTCTATTTCTATGAGATATATCATTGGGATTTAATTGGAATTGCATTGAATACATATAGCGCTTTTGGGAGCACGGCCATTTTGACAATATTAATTCTGTCTATCCAAGAACATGGAAGATCTTTCCATCTTCAAAGGTTTTCTTTAATGACTTTCTTTAGTGTTCTGTAGTTTTCATTATAGAAGTCTTTCACCTATTTTGTTGGATTGATTCCCAAATAATATTTGAGGCTATTGTGAATGGGGTTCTACAAACAATCAACAGATATATGAAAAAGTGTTTAACATTTCCAGTAATATGAGAAATACAAATCAAAACTATCCTAAGATTTCATCTCACCCCAATTAGAATGGCTATTATCAAGAATACAAGCAACAATAGGATGTGGGGGGAAAGATACACTCATACATTGCTAGTGGGGTTGCAAATTGGTGCAGCTACTCTGGAAAGCAGTATGGAGATTCTTTAGAAAACTTGGAATAGAAACACCCTTTGATCCAGCTATCCCATTCCTTGGCCTATACCCCCAAAGACTTAAAATCAGCATACTACAGTGATGCAGCCACATCAAAGTTTATAGAAGCTCAATTCACAATAGCTACATTGTGGAACCAACCAAGATGCCCTTCAATAAATGAATGGATAAAGAAACTGTGGTATATATACACAATGTAATATTATTCAGCCATAAAGAAGAATAAAATTATGGCATTAGCAGGTAAATTGATGGAATTGGAGAATATCATGCTAAGTGAAATAAGCCAATCCCCCAAATCCAAAGGCCAAATGATTTATCTGGTAAGTGGATGATGATACATAACGGGGGGGGGAGGGGAGGGAAAGCATAAGGCAAAAACGGAGGAAGGATGGATTATACAGAGGGGTGGGGAGGGGGTGGGGGAAGGAAAGATAATAGAATGAGACAGCCATCATTACTCTATGTACATGTATGATTACACAAATGGTGCAACTCTACTTCATATACAACCAGAGAACTGAAAGTTGTACCCGTTTGTGTACAATGAAACAAAAAAGAAAAGAAAAGAAAAAAGAAAGAAAGGGAGGGAAAGGAAAGGAATGGAAAGGAAAGGAAAGGAATGGAATGGAAAGGAAAGGAAATGAAAGGAAGGGAAGGAAATAGAAAAGAAAGAAAAGAAAAGAAAAGAAAAGAAAAGAAAAGAAAAGAAAAGAGAGAAAGAAAGGAAGGAAGAAAGGCCATAAAATCTCAGCAATTTCTGCAAATAACTCAATGTCCATGATTTTCCTTTAGAGCTAGTTTACACAAAATATATGAAAAGAATTTTATGAGCAGAAACAGTTAAACAAATACCAAAGACAGAAAATTCATGGAGAAGGTGAGCATGGTGGCATATGCCTGTAATACCTCAGTCATCTCAGGAGGCTGAGGCAGTATCCTGAGTATCCTGAGTTCAAAAGCCAGCCTCGGTAACTTAGGGAGGCCCTAACAACTCAGGGAGAACCTTTCTCAAAATAAAATATAAAAAGGGCTGTGGATATGGCTCAGTGGTTAACTGCCCCTGGGTTCAATCCCTGGTACAAAAAAAAAAAAAATTCATGGAAAGCACATGAGAAAATGTATCATTTGAGCAAATCCTCAAATCTCTCAGGGTGTTTTAATTCTTCATGTATATATATAAGCACACTGAATTACTTCTTTTGTTGATAAAGAAAACCACAGAGAAGGGGTAGACTTTGAGCTGAACATTATGGCTGGGTAGAATTTGCTAGTTAAACAAGAAAAGAAGGATATTCCAGGCAGAAAGAAGCATCACTTTCAGGAGGCTCCTTCTTCCAGAGTTAATCTCTCCTTCCTCTGTTCTTCTGTTTTACTGTGTATTCATTTCCAATTATCAGGATGTGTCTGCACTCCAAATGTCAGAGTCAACCACAGGCAGGTAGTCACTGAACACTTGATGACTTTTCCTTAGTCATCAAGTGAGATGATGAGGAGTAGTGAGATAGAAGAGTGTGCATGAGCAGGGCTTCATTTACCACTCTTTAGGTGCCACACTAGGTGGTATGGGACCAACATCAAGTACTTAAAACATGATCAAAAATTTATATTCTATTGGTAGGGACAACTTTAAACACAAGATACAATTACTAGCACACTCATTGCCCTAAGAACTTATCCTTCTGCCCATAATTTTCCCATTAGCTGAACAGAGAATAAAGAATCTATCAGTAATTCAGGCGCAAGGTGATGACAACCATAAATATGGTAGTCCTGGTATAAATGGATAAAAGGACAAATCTCAAAGACTTTTCAAAGGAAGAAATAACAAATCCTATTGCCAGATTAGAAATGCTGGATGAAAACCATCAAAATGATGTTTAGCTTTCTTGCCTGAAGAAACGATGGTAGCCATTTATGAAATGGGGCTAGTTGGAGAGGATCTTGACATGAGGTTTGAGAGAGATAGAGTATTGTTATGGAAGTGTTGAAAATGGTGGGACTACCAGACAACCATGTTGAAAGTTCCTTATGAGCTCTTAGAAATTCAGAATATATGTGAGAAGTTGAGATTGAAGATGAGAAAGGATGGGAAAAACAAGAAGAAATAATGTGGAGTTTGGAGGAAATATATCTTCACTTTGATGTAGGTTTCTAAGAATGTAAATGCATGCCTGAAGTAAGAACTAAATCCTAGATATACTAGAAGCAGTGCAAATGGAACCACAGCCCTCATTTGAAAACGTTCCTGTTTAATATGTTTGCATTACCACCATGCACCTTCAATGGCTTCTGTAGAGTTGTGTCCTACATGACTTGGTGTGATACCTGAGGTTGGTATGAAAATGTGTTAAGAAAGTCATCTGGACTTTTCTTCTTTGGGATTTTATCAATGGACATTTTTACAAATAGGAAATTTAATGGCAGTGCTCATAAAGGTCTCCATTTTTCAGGAAATGTATATTTTAAAACTTTTGCTTGGGGGTCACTTCATTTGTGTGGTACTATATGTACACAACGGCAGATTGGAATTTTCTAGACAGAACATAAGAATGTTGTACGTCACACTTGTTCACATGCTGTTTGCTCTTTTCCTTGACTTTCTTGGTCACACTTTCAAAATGATGTTTTAAGTCCTTTTGGAGTATTCCTGGGATATAAAAGATTGATAGCTTTTTTTTCCCAAGAAAATATTTAGCAACTTCCGGAATCTATATTTTCAACATGCCGTAGCCTACCTCATCTATTCCTTCACATAAAAGATACCACAAATGCCTTTTACACAAATCTTGTTGGCTTGCTAAGGAATGATCAAGTTAACATCTGCCTCAGAAACAATTAGGGTATTTATACATAATCCAGGAAAATTCTCAGGAATGTTTGCAAATATCCATCACTAACAGGAAACAAGAACAAAATCTAAAGAATTCTGTAGAGACATGGCTTTCAAACATATCTGAGGGAGACCCAGAGTAAGAAGTACATATTCTACCATGATCCATGACCATGTATGTCGCACACACACACACACACACACACACAATTGCAGAGATAATAACTAATCATGCTACCTGACAAATGCAGATATTCCTATTTCTATTCCTATTACTATTCTATTCTATTGTACTCTATTATATCTTGTAAAAAACAATGCTAGTCTTGACTTATTAAAATGATTTTATATCTTTAGGCTTGAAAACATTGCCAGACCTTTTATAGGCCTACAGGAGCAAATTTGTTTTTCTAAGCTTGGAAGCAAGCTGTGTTTTTTCATCCTAGGGAACTTTATGGATTGTTTACATCTCCTCATCCATTAACCTTCCTTGGAGGGGAAATAGACTCTTGGCTTGTAGACTCACCCTCATACATCCCTTCTTGCTGCCAAGCCCCTTAGAGCCATCACCACTTCTCTGACCACATTGGCCCCTTACCACCATGGCAAATTGAAGAACACTCTACCAATGTTTCCAGAAAGATTCAGTGCCAAATGGTGGACTGGTGATTATTTTTCCAGTCATTTAGCTAGATATCTCCAGGGACTCAATAAGCGGAGGAATTCAGGAAGATAGGACTAGAATATTAGTGGTCCCAAAATTTTTAGTAGGGAAGACCTAGGGGCAGTCAACTAATTTAGCCCATGAGGTCAAACTACTTTCTCCACATTTCCCAAAGTTCATTTCATAGAACACTGTCCTGGAAGTTACTCTACAAATAAGACTCTGATGTTTAAATTCATTTGAGAAACCTCTATATCCCAGAGACTGACATTCTTATTAGCACAATAAAGGCACACATGCACTCCCTCTGCCTCTCTCTCTCACTCTGTCTTACACACGCACACACACACACACACACGCACACACACATACACACAAAAAAAAATTGCCAGAAAGAAAAAAATCACCCTTAACTCAAAACTTCTTGTACATAACCCCTAATAAGAATCATGATCTAGTTACCTGCAGAGTATACTGAGAAAAATTACTTCAGATCATCTCTAGTCAGTAGGAATGTTGGGGAGTGTTCAGTCGGTGCTGTGCATTATGGTAGCTACTAGCAACAAGTGGACACAGAGTGCTTTAAATGTGGCTAGCACAACTTGAATGATTTTTCTGCCATTGAAAGAATTTATTAACTTCATTAATTTTAATTTATTTAATATGGACAGCAGCTACCATATTGGACTCTGCAACTCTAGATCAGAAAATCTTTTTAAAAGTCTTTTAATGGGAATTAAAATTTTACAGTACTTTACACAGAAAGAAAAATGAGACTTTTTAGGAAGTTTGAGAAAGTTGACAAAAATTCAACTGATAGGATTTTTGAAAGTCCTATCATCTGAAAATGCCTTTCCAAAATCTTTGCAGACTAACTATAAATCTATGTTAGGACCATTTTTTAATCTCTACACTGGATCTGTCTGAACATGTGAACAACTCAAGAATAATTGTATGTCTGTTGCTCTGGGTGAATTATCTATCCTTTTCTGGCCTCAGGGTGTGATGCAGAAACCAAGCTCCACTCAGACAAGATTCAGACCCCATAGTCTGGAGGAGCCCTGGACTTCCTGTTTGATGTAGTCAGGCAAAAGACATGGTCAGATGGCAGTGGTTGAATATCAAAGGTTTCTGTCCTCAAAAGTTTTATTTTTACATTAATTTTGCCTTAGAAATGTCTTCCTTATTTTTATATTGTGAATTACTTTAATCTAACTAAATATTTATAGTTTCAATGGAATTGGGAGTGATCCCAAGAAGCCTGTGAAAAAATGGCAGTTTTACTTCTTTATTCCTTTTCTTATGACGCTTGGCTTCTGATGTCTTCAGAAGGCTTTACAGTGCTTCCCAACTTTTCACACTCTGGCTCACTTTCAACTTTTGCTGCAGACGTCTGGAGCCCCCGACGCCTGCCTCCCCAGGCTTCCGGTGTTTGCAACTCTGGCTTCACTTCCTGCTCACAGAGCCTTTCTGTTTGTCCTGCAGATAGAAAGGCCTGGCAGGGAGGAGCACTCTGCCCAAAAGAAGCCAGCATGTTCAACGTTCAGGAGGAGCCTTGTGGACAAACTTGTGGATCCTCTAGTTTGATTACAAAACGAATCCAAATATGAACTCAAAGTATAATTTTAATTACTGACAGCAAGCCCATTTTGCATACTCTTTCTAAGTAAAAATGTTTACCTTTCCATAAATGAAAATCAAGTGGTATTGCAGTGGAGGAGCAGCAAAACTGAACAGGGCAATTTAGTTTGAGGGTCTGAGTCAGGGTTTGCATTAATAAGCCTGACAAATTAAGCCAGGTCTCAGTTCTTCAATTGCCTGTGTGAGTTTGATGGTAGGAAGTGGGTGGTGTTTAGTGCATATGCTCTGATAAATGTTTGGTTTTATTTATAAAAGCCCTAGCCTGGCCCTTGAGGAGAGGCAAATATGAAATGCAGTGTGCATTTTCTCCCTAATCTCTGGCAATTTTTTGTTTTTTAAAAATGTTTGAACCTTTATTTATTTATTTGTTTGTTTATTTTTATGTATTTATATGTGGTGCTGAGAATTGAACCCAGTGCCTCACATATGCCAGGCAAGCACTCTACCACTGAGCCAGAGCCCCAGCCCTATCCCTGGCAATCTTATGTAGCAGCTTTCATGACTGCTACATGTATGATTGAACTTTGGGTAACTGATACCTTATCCTCTTATGATATAGTCTAAATGGTTGATAATTTATTATTTCTCTGAGTATGAAATCCATGAACTAGTTTTGGGTGATATTAGTCTAAAAAACATTAACTATATTGCCTAAATCCTTCAGCAGTCTGTTAAAGGTGAATGGTATGTGGGCTCATCTCAACTTTTTATAGGACCCTGTGCTATGGTCTGGATGTCTGTGTCTCCCTCAAATTATATGTTAAAGCCCTATCTCCCCAGGTGATGGTATTAAGAGGTGGGCCCCTTGGCAGGTTGTTAGGTCATGAAGCCCTCATCAAAGAAGTGCCCTTACAAGAGGCCCAAGGGAGCTTGGTTGCTTCTTGCACCACATGAGGCCTTGGCTCGAGGATGCCACCTGTGAACCAGAGATCTAGCTCACACAAGACAACACATTTATTAGAGCCTTGCTCTTGAACTTTTGAGCCTCATGAACTACAAAAAATAAATTTCTGTTGTTTAAAATCTACTCAGTTTATGGTATTTTGTTATAGCAGCCAGAATAGACTAAATACCATCAAATTACTATTTAGCCTACTAATCATTTCATACATTTTACCTCATACTGTGTGACATATTCATCGTTTACAATCCACTCATCTCCCCAGTTAGGGGACAAACTGGAATAGTCTATGAGAAAGACTGTGGTGGCCTGATCTGGCCTGATATTTGTGGAGCTGGAGAGATATGTTAGGTTGTTAACACATTAGGAAGCCAAATTTGAGGTGTTTGTTGATATTTTTTACATAGAATTTGAAGGAGAATCTGATTTCAAAGCAATGTTCTGACTTGAGTCACTGGACAAGTGAGTTAGAACAGAGATTTTTGGAATAGAAACAATCCTGGGGTTAAATATCAGGAGTCCATTTTTGAGCATGCATTCCATGGATTATCTTTAAGACATTGATATGAGGATGTCATATGAACCCAGTGTCTTTCCAATATTTTTGACATTACCCAAATTAAGAAATATGTTTGATACCATAATTCTATACTCCCATACAAATGAAAAAAAATTGATGAATTAATAATTATTTTACTTAATAACTATGCAGTCTTTCCTAGAGAATATGCTAGCATAAGACATATAATACCATTAGGGGCTGCCAGTCTTCCTTCTGGTATGATTCAAAGTATGGATTGCAGACTTTCTTTTTTTCAATGGCGGACAAATCATTCAAGGCCTTGTTTGAATGGCTCTTTCAGCTTAAGGAGGTACAGAGTAAGAAAGTGATTCTATTTCAGGCTCAATATCAGTCCAATTATCAACTATGTCAAAACATAATTGTCCATATTTGAGCTACTGCCAATGACTAGTAATAACCTATAATCTCCTTGACATTTCTGTCAAATATATCCTATGGATTCTAAATTAAAACCTGCCAACCTTAAGAAATGAAGGTAAAGGAGATATTATAATAAGGTCTCAGTGGAAAGATGGTTTGCTTTAGAATCCAGCTTCCTAGCCAGCTGGGCAGAGTACATATGTTAAACCCTTCTCTCTTTCCGGCTCTTAGTTAAAGATGGAGTGTTTATAAAACACTTTGGGATTTAAGGAGAACTGCACTGATCCTAAACTAAATGTTGTTTTAAATCATGATCTTTACATTTCTTAATGCATAGAGGGTGAAGGAATTAAGAGAACTAGGTGGTTGTTGCTACTGAAAGCAAACTGATCACTTCCTAATATCTTCTTTTCTGAAAATCTCAAAATAATCACACTCCTTTTCTTCATACGTAAAAAAATTTATACACAAACAGGATACTATCTCAGACAAAGGGACCCAGTCTTTTAGCTTTATCTGGAGATCAGATTGTTCTTTTTCAGGACTGGGAAGGTAAACATGTTACATGGCCAAAAATGCTTCCATCTACTGGTCAAGCTCAGGAATACACCAACTATATTAGAATCACTGGAGGAGGGTGCAAGACAATTCAAGATTGAGCAGAGCTTGATCATGGAGCTCAGAAGCTCAAAATAGTGTGTCCCTATAGATGGTAAAAATAAAACCCAATCAACAAGCAGGCTGCTCAGAGAGATCAGAGGTGGAACAGAAGGATGAGACCAAGCTCAGATTCCCCCAGGCTCTGTGTATTTTCTAGAGACTCTTGCTAACCTAAAAGCAGGCAATGGGTTGTGATTATTTTGAAATATTCAGGTTAAAAAGTACCCTGCACCTTGAATTACAAGACTTATTTGGCTATGGAATTCTACTCTGAAACCAAGTAAATGGAATTGCTCAAAAGGTCAATGGACTCTCTTTTCAATGCCCCCTAGTTGGGTCAGTAGCAACCGCAAACTTGTTTTAATTCATTTTTATGGGTGAAAATACGTGACTGTTCCCCTTTCCAGCAGTCACAGTGGATTGATTTGCCATGGTAAGCAGTTGCCAGATAGGACAATGGAATTTGTGTCATTCCTCTGATGACTTTAGATATGAAATACCCGCTGGCTTGGCCCAGGGGAAGGTGCTGTAAGTCGTGGGTTCAGTGGCCAAGTCTCCCCATCACCCTTTGCTCCCTTTGACAGTCACCCTCCTGGGCTCTGATCTGGCAGGATAAATTCACAGCTGCCAGTTATCAGGACTTTATCTGCATTGTTAGCATGCCTTCTAACCTGCAGCCACTGTTCATTTAATGAGTATCTAATGGGGACTGATATTTAGTGAAGAGGAATTCACATCATGCTGGCTTTGGCAAGTGGGAACTAAAATAGCAGATTTTCAGTTTAGGAGGGAAACATTGGTCACTGATAAGAGATTTTTGTTGTTGTTGTTGTTGTTAGTAGGATTGTGGAAGAGGAGGGAAAATGATTCCTGGGAAATAATCTGGCAAAGAGGACTTGAAAGAATGAGTCTGTATGTACTTCCTTTATTTAGCAAGAGGAGAAAGAACTCAGGGAGGCAAAGAGCAGCCATGACAGCCATGAGCTTACAAACTTCTCCAACCAATTTTTTTTTGTCTTCTGGCAAATATTCCCTACTTGTAGTCTCATTAGTATACTCAGTTGAATAATTTATTGGCATTTAGCTTATTTAAGCAAGAGATACTAAGAGTTTCAAGAAGGTTCCACTTTCAAGGAACAGTGCTCTGAAAGGACGTGTTCCTAAAGCAGGTGTCTTGGATTCAGAGATTTCTCTCTGAATTCTCAGATGGACAAAGGGGTCTCCGAAAGAGTGGAATGGAGAACAAAGCACAGAGAGAAAGTTTACCAATCTAGCAAATGTGGCAAATGCAGTGGGAATGGAAACTGCAAAATGACACACTGCATGAACCTACTGACTTGAAAGTCTCCTTTCTGTTCAGGGCTTGCAATAGGCTCACACGTTAATAAGCAAAACAAAAAAAGAATATGAGAGGACCAGTGGGATTCCTAAGGAACACCTAAGCATCCTTCAGAGAGAGGCCAATTTCACAACAATTACTCATAATGTACTTATATCACCCTAAACTGATAGCTGAGGCATTTAGTATTTTATCTGTGTAGAGCACAAATAATTATGGAAAGCCTTAAGTTTTTATAAATTCGATATGTTTCTAATTTAAAAATGTACTTGCAATACACTGATCATAATAATTCCTATTTTGGAGAATATCTATCTCATGTAATCAAAATAATCATGATGCTCTTTTAGTGCCTTATGAAAAAAATAGGAGAGAAAGAGGACCAAGTTAGAGATTTTTTCCTGGTCTTTGAGAGTAGGTAGAAGTTGAGAGGTCAAGTACTACCAAGGAGAGTGACAGCCCAGAAAGTGATGAATCTGCTAAGTACTGAGACATGTCCCCACACCTTCTCTGATGTTTCACTGAGCACTAAGGTTGCTTCTCTGTGCTTCCATTTCCTCTGCATGTAATGGAGAGGAATGCAAATGGACATTGCAGCAATGTCCAGAGCATGGTAAGAGTTCTGCCATGTTACTGCCCATTCCTTGCTGCCTATGAGCATAAGCATCTTAATTGGCTCTCCAGGCAGTGTTGTCTTTCTGGCTTCTGTGTACCATTCCTTCAGAGCCTGTATCACTCCTCCAGACCGTCAACATGTAGACAAGTTTGTAGGAATAGGAGGGATGTAGAAGTCTTGGTCCATGCCATAGCTGATAGCAACCCTCCTAGCTCTGCCACACCCTGCAATGGTGCACAGCACTCCCTGACATTAAAATAAAACAAGTTGGGACATTTTCTGTGGGAAGGCCAGTTTTACCTTTCTGTTCTCAGCACTACTGCTCATTTATTCTGTTCTCCCCAAAGCCCATTCGTTTATTTGCTGGGAGGAGAGGGTTATCTTCAAGAAACCTTACATCACCAGGTTTACTAAAGACTGGATAGCCCAAACCCAGATAAAATTCTTTGCAGTAAATGGAAAAGTACTTCTCTGTCCTCTGAGTCTTCTAAGGTGGTAAAGGAAGTCATAAATTAATGTGAGAATAATTTTCTTTCACATTCATATTTATTGTCTCCGGCTCTAGATTGTAAGCTCTATAAAGACAGCAAAATAGGTTATCCTTTTCTATATTTCACATTTATTAAGTGAATGCATAAATTAACATGAGTAAGTTTTCTTCTTAGCTGTGAAAAGTTATATTGACTTTTTTTCCTCTCTTGTCTTTTCCCTCAGAACATGTAAATAGGCAATAGTATGTGAAATATTTAATGTTTAATAACTTGCTCTTCAAAGGGGCAGAGAAGCTCTGATTAGCATTTGCTAATTTCTGTGGTGTAAATATTCCTGCCCTAGAAGATTTCAGGCTAGAATAGGTCACAAAATTCCTAGTGACTTAACAATTGACTCCTGCAAGCAGATACTAATCGGCTCCAGCTTACCACTGAAAATAGGGATTGGATTAATATTCTAACATTCATTCTTTCATATGAATTGACATTAAAGTACAACTCAGCACCCACTTCTCTTCCAAGACATATAAGTACATATGTAAACAACTAAATGAATAGAAATGCAGAAAAAAGTTATTGTACAGCCCTGATGTGCTGCTAACCACATAAAGACTTGCTTGGAGTTCCTGGCTGTTATCAGGAAACTTGCATTTGGAAAGGTTTTGACTAGTCTCAGAACTTGTTAGGGTGGCTCATTGTGCCTAACTATTTATACAAACAATGTGGTTGGTGTTGAATATGAGCTTTCCTTCTTGAAATCTGAAATTTTGGTACTTGCTAGGCAGAAAGCACATGACGAGCCACCAATAAAAATCCTGAGCACTAAGTTACTACTGAGTCGCCCTGCTGGGCAACATTGCATGTGTGTTACCACAGTTCCTTGCTGGAGTAATTCAAGGTATCCTGTGTGACTCCAGAGGGAGAGAAACTTTGGTTTCTGTGGGCACCCCTTGTGCCTTCTCTCTTTGCTGATTTTGCTTTTCATCCCTCACTATTCTGAATGATAGTCATGAATATGACTATATATTGACTCCTGTAAATCCTCTAGTAAATTGTAGAGTTTGGGGTTGATCTTGGAAACACCCAATTAAATAAATAAATTGGCTGTATTAGCTGCAACCAAAGTCATTTCACCTTACATATGACTTAAATATGTCCTCCTAAAATCACTTCTCTGTGCTTTCATAGCATATTGCACATTTTTTCTTAAAACACTTAGTACATTACAACTCCAAATCCCCTTTGAAATCCCCATTTTTGCCTGCTTGCATCCCAGGGAGCAAGCTCCCTGAGAGCAGGAACCTTTGTTGTTCTACCTTTGTTGTAGTGGGAAACAGAATGCAAGGAACACAGAGGGCACAGGGTTCTCTGATTACAGTGTGCTTCATAGGGCTGGGTCAGGAGGTGGGTTAATTGTGGATTGAAATATAAGGAACCATAGACGGAGGACCAATTTTGAAGCTTTGTTGACAGCGGAACAGAATCAGATACCCCTGGCCCAGCCCCACTTCCTTTCCACACACTGTATTTCAGTGAACGGGTTAATGCGCATCCTGTGTGCTCTTCTCTCATTGTGCTCCCAGTGTTCATAGTGCTATGGGTCCCTGAAGGGACTCCAGGGCACTGGGTCTTTCTTTCCCCCATTCCCTGCCCCAGTGGCTAGTCAACTGTTGCAATTTCCATTTTACACAAGGCAGCAGAACAGAGCTCGAGGCAGAAAACACTACCAGTTAAAAGTCACTGGAGAATGGATTCCTTCATTAGGGGATGCCCTCAAATGATTAAAGAGGAAGATGGGAAGTCTCTAATTATATGAAACACTAGATTTTTCTCTGTAGGATATTATTTCCCCAAGTTTTATTAAAACTGGTTGCAACACTTCCCCATAACATGGAATTTAAAGGCATGCCTTCCATTTTCACTCAGTCAGACATGCTTCACATTTTACTAGGAGGCTGAAAAATGCAGGTCACCCAAACAGAACAGATGGTTGGTACAACTTGAAATCATGCCTAGTCTTTTGACTTTTTTTTCTCTTAGCTCATGCACAGACATACTGGAAGCTTATTCACTTCTGGTAAGTATAGTTAACAGCAAGGAATAGAGAAATGAAGCACCCAGAGAGATGATTAATATGAAATGGTATAAAAAAAATTGGGTTACTCATTGCATTTTCTTATTTCCCAATGATGAACAATCACTTCCATTCCTCTTGCTCTGGAGTGGACATAATATAAGCACAAATGAGTTTAGGGAGAAAGTTTTATGACCTCTATTATTTGGCCTAAGTTCACAGCAATGTCTGAAAAGATTGCCAGGAAATTTCTCTGTGCACTAATTTGCAAAGGAATAACTACTTAAATGGAAAAATAACTATGTTTTCCTTATTAGATTCACCTCTTGGGCTTAAATGTACTGTCTATTAATCTATTAACATGTTTAATTAAATGCACACCTGTACTCTCAACAACTCAGGAGACCCAGGCAGAAGGATGGCAAGTTCAAGGCCAGCCTCAGCAACTTAGAGAGGCTCTAAACAACTTAGTGAGATCCCTGTCTCTAAATTAAAAAAAAAAAATACATGTTTTTAAAAAGAGTTGGGAATGTGGCTCAGTGGTTGAGCACCCCTGGGTTTAATCCCCAGTACCAAAAAACATAAAAAAAGAAAGATCTCAATACTCTTTCTGCTGTGGCTTCACCAACTGTGCCCCTCAGCTTAGACCCAGTGAAAATGGGGCTGATGGGACAGATGAGATTATGCCCTGTCAGTTCTGATATAGATCTATATCACTGACATTTCCTCGTCATGTAAGTCTTAAGTCAGGAAAGATGAGTCCAATTCATTAACCGTGCTGCCAGAGCATCTTGAACTCAGATTGTATTTCTGCTGTACACAGAGAAAATAAGCAGTCCACAGTATATGACCACAACTCATTTTCAGAGGAAATTTAAATTGAAGTAAAGGAAAATAATTGAGCCAAGTTCTGAACTTATTTCCAACTCTTTGAGATTGGACACATTCCAGTCAAGAACATGTAACCAGAAAAAACATTCATTAACAGTCTTTGCCTTCTTGGGCATAATTTTATCATCCTGGAGACTCATTTGAATGAGTTGGCTTGATATAAATTAGAAACATGTGCCTTAAACCTCTCAAAATCACCAGATGTGATTGAGGTTTTGACAAAGTAAAAGACCACTGAAAGGTATTTGGAAATGTTTTCATGATCCAAGAACCACCAGGTTGGCCCATCTCTACAAATGAAGTCATGACCCTGTGAATGTTATGGTATTCCTCATGTTTCTGTGTTTAAGAAAATAGGTCCTGTCATCACTGCTCATAATATATAAGTATTTAGGTGCAATGTTTAATATGCAGATGTCAAAGTAGAAGAAGAGATTCTAATAAGAAGAATATTTTCCTAATCTGGAATATTCTAAGGTTCATGAAAGAGAGCAAATCTAGAAGCACTTAGGGTGCCATACCTGACAAGATTCTCAGCACAACCAGAATTTATTCTGAGTAATTTAAACAGAAAAGAAATTCAGGGAAGGAAATTCGGTAGTCCACCAGTTTCCTTGGAGAGCCAGGAGGAGTGGAAGCTACACAGCTAGGAATTATGTCCAAACCACACTCGGAAGGCTGTCCTTGGAATGCACATCTGCTACTGCAGCTCAGCACAGACCTTCCTGATGGCAAAGAACATGCCGGCAACTGGATGACACACAATTCTCATTCCTTGAATCAAAAGGCAGCTGCCTTTTCTTTTCCACTCACTGAAAGATGGATTCTGCAAGTTTATTTTAAGTCAGAAAAATGTTTCTAAAAGACTTCAGTGCACCCCAAGCCAAGAATTCCACATTATTATTACTTCAGCTTATTCTTAACCCAGCAGCTCTTAATGCATCCTGTGTTATAGCTACAATGAATGTTTCCCTTCTTATGAACTCTTTCTACTTTCCCTGAGCTTATCTTGCCTTTTCTGTCTGAGCTGATTAATCCTATCCATACTTCACTGCTCAGAAACCTTCCTTGTGAACCCAAATATCTGTGCAGCCATTCAGGCCCTCCAGAGCACTTCAGCATGACTCTTTAGTTTTGTGTCCTTTTATTTCCTGCATGTCCCCTATGTCCCCTGCATGCTTCCACTTCTCATCATCTATGTGCATCTTTGATGATGGTCTTCTCCCTGGAATGCTCTTCTATCACATTTGTCTACTGAAGTCATATTCACTTTTAAGGTCTACTTCAAGTATCATTCTTTCTCTCATCCAACAAAGTCTTTACTCAAACCCAACTAAATATAATTCACTGTGAACTTTGTTGAATGTCTCTTAGTACTTCCTATGAATCAAATGCATATGGTAGCCCATTATAATCACTTATTGTATTATTTAGAATTAGGTTTGTCAAAAAATAACAGTAATTTAAGATTTTGAAATTTATCTCTCATGTAAAAAATCCTTAAATAGATGGTGCATAAATAGGCATGGCAGTTTATCTCCTCAGACAACTCAGGGACCCAGATTCTTTCTGTCCATGATTCTCATGCTCATGTAAGATCATATAAAATGGCACCTAAAGTTCTTCTAATCACTAAATATGAATTTCCAACAGCCTAATACAGGAAGATATATTTAAAAATAAAGGGTAAGAATTCAATCCAGATGTATTTTTAAAATTGACTTGGAAGTGCATTTATGTAATACAAAAAAATAAGAATGCACATGTTTTAAATTTACAGTTAGATAAGTTTTAAATAAATGCTGACCAGCAATATAATCAAATAGAAAATTTCCATCAAATTGGAAATTTTGCTCTTTTGCAATCATCCCTACTTACAGGTAATATTATAGACAAAGGAAAATAATATAATCATCTAAATACTTATTTTAAAATCATTGTACAAAATTCAGTGTCCTTTTTAAATAAAATTCTTATCAAATTAGGAAAAGAAGGGAACTTCTTCAACAGAATCATCTGTGAAAACTCTAGTGCCAGTATCAAATGTAATGATTTGAGTCTGGATACTTTCTCATATGATCAGGAAAAAGGCAAATTGGTTTCTTACACTTTAATTAATCATTGTATTGGAAACCCTAGACAATGCAATAAGGCAAGAAAAAATAAGACAAAAAGAAAGTAATAAATAAGATGGCCTTTATTTGTAGACATCATGATCATTTCTATAGAAATATTTTGAAATCTGTAAAAATAACTTCAGAAATTAATAAACAAGTTTAGGAAGTTAATAGATGAAGGCCAAAAACAACAAAAAAAGTATTTATATGTACTATCAATAAACAATCAGAATTTAAAGTTTAATTTTAATTTTTGCCATAATTTACTTAAAAAATTTAGGTACCTTTATTTTAATTCTTTTTGGGAAAACACATATGTGAGATATCTGATATTATCCTGAGAATCATTGAGTCTCTTCCTTTTATTTTTTCCTTTCTGTGCTTCAATTTAAACAATTTTTATTACTGTGCATCCATGTAAACTGGTTTTTAATCTACATTTTCAATTTGCTATTAGTTCAGTTAAGCAAATTTTATTTCAGAGAATGTATTTTCATCTCTAAAAGTTCTTTTTTTAGTATGACTTTCTTTCTTTTGTGATCATATTGTCCTTTGGGAAATATCTATCACATTTATCACAGTTGATTTTAGCTTATCTCTGTCATTTCTGGCTCTGCTTATATTTGCTCTCACATTGAGGTAGGAATTTGCGATGCTTTTTGCTTTTTCTGTGAATTTTTATCAAATGTCATATTATGAAAGTTACAATCTGGAGTATTTATTATGTTTTCTTTCTCTGAAGAGTGTTGACATTTGTTGTAGGCAAATAAATTACACACAAATCAGGTTTATGCATTCAAAATTTGTTTTTAAATTTTACTGAGGCTGGTTAAAGGTATGACACTCTAGGTTCTTTACAATTCTCTGAGGGTTCAATGAGGTTTCTCTCCTTTGGATGAAAGGAATTTGAATATACTCCAATTTGTTTGAGCTCTAGGAGTTGTTTAGCTTATGGTTCTCAACAGTTAATTTTCCCTAGTGGTTACTTCTTTGGGCAGTTTTGAGAAATTTCATTGTATATGCACAACCAAGGAAACCTTCATGTATATATTTCTCTGCACAGATTTTCTGCAATACTCTGTTATGAAATTTATGCTGCCTCAGCATCCCCAAATCCAATATTTGTCTTTTCAGCTCAGATGGTCTCTTCTATTTTGCTTGGGATCTTTCCTTCTTGACCATTGTCCAGATGCAGCATACAAGCAGAAAGTAAGACCAATCATGGGCTTTATCTCTGTTTCCCTTTTCTTAGAGATTGCAATCATGCTCTGCCTATAGAATCAATGCCTAAAATAGTTGTTTTCATGTGTTTTATTTGGTTTTCTATTTGTTCACAATAAGTAGACTGGTTTTGTAGCAGTCAAAAATGGAAATCAACTATAGATGGACTTTAAAGAAGAGTTCTGAAATATGTCCTTCCTTTTACCACTCATTAGACAGAACGAAGGCTACCCTTAATTGCAATGGAGACTGGAAATGTAGTTTCCTTCTGGGTGGCCATATGTCTAGTGAAAAATCATGACAGAATGGATTTTTGAGAAAGAAACATTATCTGCCATTATTATATAGTTTTTAGCTTCCTCACCAGTTTAGCATCTTCTTGAAGAGAAGGTCAGGCCCTTTCTCATTTCAGTAGCTATGAAGAGACTTGTATTAATAAAGTTCTCAGAAAATAAAATGATCCTGAACCATTCATAATTCTTGAAATCAAAGAAAAAAATAAGTGAAAAGAGGATAATGTATGCTGGGTAGGGAGAGACTTAGGGAAAAATTTGGAAATTATGTTAGAGTTTCAAATGTATTAGCCCATACATTATTTGTAAACTCTACTGAAGAAAGGAGAAAACATGTGCAAACAATGCACTTGAAAAAGGGTTAAGATCAAGAACACAAAGGAAACTCCAAAAACTCAATAGCAAAAGCAAACACACACAAATAACTGAATGAAAAAAAAAATCAGTGATAGACATTTCTCAAAAGAAGACATACCAAATGGCTAAGAGGTAAATGAAATGCTTAATATCACTAATCCTCAGGGAAATACAAATCAAAATCACCATGAAATACAATCTCACTCTGGTAAGAATGGTTATTGCCTAAAAGACAAAAGATAACAAGTGCTGTCGAGGAGGTAGAGAAAAGGAAACCTTTGCACACTGTTAGTGGAATGTAAATTAGCATAACCATTATGGAAATCAGTGTAGAGTTTCCTTAAGAAATTAAATATAGCATTATCATATGATCCAAATATCCCTCTATAGGATGTATATCCAAAGGAAATGAAATCAGAATATCCCATGTTTATTGCAACCCAGTTCACAGTAGCCAAGAAACAGAAACAACCTAACTTTTCATCAACTAATGAATGGATTAAGAAAATGTGGTACATAAGCAGTGGAATACTATTCAGCCATACAAAAATGAAACCATGGATGGACCTGGAGATTGTTTTGTTACATGAAATGCATTGGACACAGAAAGACAAGTGCTGCATGTTTTCACTCAGTTGTGGAAACTACAAAAATTGATCTTACAGAATTTAGGAGTAGAATGGGGGTTATCAGGGGCTGAGGAGAGTGAGTGTGGAGAGGGTAAATGTTGGTCATTGGGCATTAAATTACAATTAGAAGCAGAAAGCTCTGGTGTTCTGTTGGACAGTAGGATGACAGTAAATGACAATAATGCACTCTATATTTCAAAAATCCAGAAGAAAGAATTTTGAATATTATTACCATAAAGAAATGATATATGTTTGAGAAGATTGATGTATTTAATCTCATTTAAACATCATATAATAGACACATTTATTGAAATGTCACAGGATATCCCATAAAGTTGTACAATTTTTATGTATTAGTTAAAAATAAGTTGTATAAAACATATTGAAACTTAACTTTAACAGAGAGCAGAGGTGAAAGCAAAGAAAACCCAAAACCTAAGAAACAGCCCAAAACTCTGCTAAGGAACCGAGGCTACAGAAGCATTGTTTCTCCCCTTGTCCCTAGGGGATTCTCTGTCACTCATATCACTTATGTCAAAGTTCAGAGTTTAAACAAGTTACTAGATGAACCTTTTCCCATCCCTTCTGGCCTATGGCAGACAGTTGTTTGTTTCTTTTAAATAGCATGATTTCTGTCAAGTTGATCCCTTAAGAGGGTGGGATCTATTTGAAGTTGCAAAATCAAAACAGAGTGATCTTTTATTTTTGTCACTTCTTTGCTTCTTTCACAGTGCTTGCCACAGTGACTACAAAGCATGTCTAATAAGGTGTCTGACAGCTGGTTGGAAGCTGTATGAAGGTCAGTTGAGATCTTCAGAAGCCTTCATCCCTCTGGTGAGACAGACTGACTGTCTCAGGAAGGCAGTGCTGGACTTATATGTGGGTAAGCACATAGGAAACTTCCTTCCTTTGTTTTTCTTAACCTATCTCCATGAAACACAGAATATATCTTAAATATTTGTTTGCTTCATCGTCTCTCTTCTTCCATACAAATGAAGGAAGAGATTTTTGTTGTTCTTTTTTTCCTATTGCAATATTTCTGCACAATTAAAATTTCATAATGGAAGAATGGGAAAAGAAAGCTAAGAGATTGAGTGAGAGGACACCAAGGAAGAAATTGATGTGAGATTGGAAGTGTGGTTGACTACTCTCAAAATTACAAAGGGGTTTATATTTGATGGTGGGAAGATTTGGGTAGCTCTTTAAGGGCAAGTGAAAGATAGGGTTAAAGATGAAGTGGTGAGTGAAGTAGAGGTTTTTTCTATCCTCTTTGTACAATTCAGCCAATTCATGCTTTTGAGTATTCAGGACAGTCTTCTAATAATCAAAATAGAAAGGAACCAAATCAGAAAATGTTGTGAAGGCAAGAATGGATTTGCAATTAAAAATTAGAACAAGAAAACAGAAATGCATGCTATCATTTTTATTTAGTTTCCAATCAATGAATGTAATTTTCTTTTATTTATAAAGTGAATTTTTAATTGCCATGATTCCTATGAAAACAGTATCTTTAATGACTGGTTCCCGCCCATGTTTTTTCCTGCCTTATGATTCGAAAATGGGTGTTTTATTTTCTTCTCCTTTTCGCATTTAGTCTGGAATCCTTTCTCAGCTCCTTGGCCTGGTTTGTAGCACCAAGGGGCTCATTATTGCAAAGTTAAAAAGCCATAGCATGGGGAGTCCATGAGGCAAACTGCCCTGCCACAGAGGCTCAGCTCTCTTTTGCCATCATGACCACTCTGAATTGCTGGGTGGCACCAGGAAGCTCATTGGTACCCTGGCATATGGCAGTAGGAACCTAGTAATTTGGGTAGATTAAAAGTGGATATGGAATTGCCATTAAGCTGTTATTCAGGTCCTATTTGTATGAGTGTGTTCCATTAATCTTAGACTCCATGAACTTGACATTTTGATTATGAATGTGAAGTCTTTCTCTTCCCATGGATCTTAGTATTTTCTTAGCAATCTCTTTTTGCTGGAGCTTACAGTTTGTTGGTTGACTTGCTTTAATGACCACTTCTTTGTCAAAGGACTGGTCCAGCAGAAAGAATGGGATTCAAATTTCACAATGCATGCAGCATTCAAACAATCAAAGATAAGTCATAAAATAATAAGCAAAGGAGAAATGGATTGGGACCTGGGGGAGAGAGACAGGTGATGGAGGTGGTAGGCCTTTCCTTCCTATCAATTTTGTTCAAACTTGTACCCTACATGATTTGGTTTTGGTCAGAATTTTAGCATATAAGAAAATACCTGAGAGCGTGTGGCTAGCTAGAACAAGAAGCCAACCAATTTAATCACATCAGACTTGTCCCTGATTAAGGTATGAATTGACAGTGTGGGAAAACACAAAACCCAGCCTTCTCCCAACATTGTCCTCAGCTGTAGGTTTAGACTGGATACCGAGCTTGATAGCCAGGTTTCAGGGCAATGGAACTTATTTACTGATCTAACTAGTGTCTGTGAATTCATAAGCTGAAATCGACGAACAGTGAGCTAGATATTACAGAGCACTGTGCCACACAGGAGACTTAGTTTCATACTTACTTTGAAATTTGGGATATCAGATTGAGTTAAGAATGACAGATTCTTTATACAGACATAGTGACTTGTTTCTCTCAATCTCTCAGTGATAAACTTGTCATGGTTGGTGCACCCACTACTCTCATCATGACTTAGATACAGAAACCCAGGAAGCAGGCTGATGGGATAGCAACAGTATCAACCCATCCAGGTCCTCCCAAGAAGTAGGGCCAGGGGCTGGGGATATAGCTCAAGGCTGGTAGAGTGCTTGCCTTGCATGCACAAGGCCCTGAGTTCAAACCCCAGCACCAACAAAAAAGAAGCAGGGCTAAAGATATCTCCTCTTTGCAAGGGATACATCAAAGCCCATAAAGAAAGAAGCCTACGTTGCATAAAACCCAACCTGTGGCCCTCCTTTTACCTGCCCCATGTCCTGGTAGAGAAGGAGCACTTTTTCCTCTTCCTTCTGACCTTAGCTTCAAACGCCTCTGATGTCTTTTCCTGACACTCCTCCTCTTAAATCTGTGTCCACCCCTGCATTTTTGCATGCCAGGTCAATGACTCCATTGTGCCTGCAATAACACTCAGCCTCTTCTCTCAATTACTTGTATTGGAAGGAGGAAAAAGCTCAACTAATCTGGTTTCAGTCTATAAAAAATGTTTTAGCACTGCAAATAAATTATCTAAATGTGCTTGGAGGTGTTCTACTTTCTAGTTAAATGCTAAGGATTGTACCACATGGCTGTGAAATGTGAATGGCCATGGAGGTTAAGAAAACAACCTCAAACGATAGGACCACAGAAGAGAGGACAGCAGAGGTGGCGAGGTGGGGGCTGTGGTTCTCTGTGATCACACTATGCTATGCCATCAATGTGGGACTCCAGGATAAAGGAGATCCTTCAGACACAGTCTTATATAAACCATATTCCAGTCCATCCACATTTGTAAAATATAAATAATTATCCTTTTATTTCTCTTCTACTGCTGCTTCTGTTCTGTTTCTTGTTAGAGCAGTTCCTCTCCCAACTTGCTGTACTCACTTCGTGGGGTGTTTGGAGGATCAGGAACAGAGAGTGATAAGATTAATAGCAAGAGCTGCCATTTATTTTGTACTCCCCATGTACTAGATAGTAATATTTTCACTTCAATCCTCAAACAGCCTTAGGATGAGAGTATCATTATCTCTATTTACCCATAATGAAATTGAGAATGAGGAAGATTAACTACCAAAGAAATAAAGGTAGAAAGAATGGGCGTCTCTGAAATTCATGTCTTCACTAGCTATATTGTCTTTTAAATATGTACAGCATAATGTAATTGGAATAGCTTACACATATTAAGAACTTTAATAACTCTAATCCTGGAATTGCAAATTTTCCTTTATTTCCTAAGAAATATCTTCCAAGATGCTTAGCAAAAGACAGCTGACAGGTTAGTTGCATACTACCTCACATGACAGGATATCAGTATGTCTTTGACATGGAGCTAGTAATTTCTTTGAGCTCACCTGAGTTCCAAATTCATAGTCAGATGTAATGGGTGCTGAATAATAATGATCAATTCTCCTCTTTTAGCATTTTACAGTATCTTAGTCTCTCTGATGGCAAGTGTTTGTCTCAATTAGTAATATTGATTTTATTTTTTACAAAACAAAATAAAATTTTTATTGCTAGATATTTAAAAACTTCTTCAGACTTGTTTAAGTATGTGTGAGACATCTCATCAAGAAAGGGAGATGTGCTTGATTTTTCTGTTATTATGGAATTATTCCATACTTGAGTATTTCCTGCATATTCTTTTTCCACAACTCAAAAAATGCCTCAGTTAATGCCAGATAAATTAGTAATACTTGAAGCTTATTGTTAAAACTTTAAAGTTTGCAAAAATCTTTCATACAAATGCTCTCATTTAAATTTCTATTTTACTCACAAGCTATTGATTATGCCCGTTTTATACATGAGAAAGGTAATTTTTCAAGGGGCAACAGGTTATATCCCAAAAGCTTATAAATGTTTCCTGATTATAAAAATCTCCTGTAAGGTAGCTTATGTATCTCAGTTTACACCAGTTTAATTTACTCTGTAAAGTGTCCTAGTTTGAGGGATAAATTACATGGTCCATCTACCCTAAAGCACAGAATTGAATGCAAAACTTCACTCCTAAGTCAGAAAATTTTATAACATAGTGAAGTTTCACGTTGGGTCATCAGGGACATAGCTATTCCTATCTTGCATAAGAGCAATTCCTTAAGCAAAAGAGATATTTTGGAAATCAATACATTTTATTTTAACTCTTTCCAGCCTGCATAAATGAAAGCCCTCTTGAGTTTGACCACAGAATTTGATCCTCAAGACATTTTAAAGTCAGACTGCCTCAGTCCTATCTAAGACCAATTAAACCAGAACTTCTGGGGTAGAGGCTAGGAGGTGGCAGTTTTTTGAAAGCCCTTTAAGGCTTCTGACCACAATTGTGTGGCCAGAAGTGGTAACTGACAGCATGTGAACAAGCCCAGTGAGATAATGAAGCCTTGTGTTAGACCCATGAGGACAGCAAAGGAACCATTCGAGTTGGGTGGGTGAATGTTGTCAAGGAGGCTCAAGTATTGCCTCATGGTTCATGGACTGTGTGATGAGTCCACAGAATGGAGAAGAAAGACATTGGTGGTGTCTATTCTGTCTTTTGAAACTCCTATGTGTTTATCTTGACCTAAGAAGGTATGCTATTGTTTAAACATGGTCTGCTTTATTGAAGAGATAATCTGGTCTCCAGTTCCAATGTTTGTCTTTCTTCAACTTTACTTGGATCTGTTGCAACTTCTTTTTTATCTCCCAGGTGTGAGTGTATGTTTTGTGTGTGTGTGTGTGTGTTGGGGATCTACATATTTACATGGGGTAGGATTAATCAGATTTGTTGGATTAAAAGGTTGTGCATGAAATTGAACTTGTATCTACTGTCATCCTATTTTGTAAGGGGTGCATATCTTATTATTTTTACTTTTTGCAGAATATGCACTCTGAAAACAGGTAGATGTATCCTATTTTTCAGAGAAGACATGGAGTCACAGAGAGGTTAGGTGGATAGCCTAGGGCCATGCAATGAGTCAACCTAGATCCTGAAATAGCAGTGAAATTTTCTAATTTTTAATTTAATGTTCTGTGAAAAGTCAGGCATGGTGAAAAAGAAGTTTCACCATTTTTCCAATTCATGAGAGTATTTTTAGAGAAGTGTATTATTAGACCTATTTTATGGTTATTTATTGCAATAAATGTTTATTTTCCTTTGAAATGCACTAAATCATTCCCTAATCTCTTTGCTATAATTTTTCCATGGAAAGAAAATAGCATTTCAGTTGATGCAATTTCAATGTGCAGGGAGCTCAGTCTCCTGTTTCAGGTGCCTTGGGACGCAGATGGCCAGGCCAGGGATTTGTTCTTTCCTGGTGCAGATTACCATACTGAATTCCTTGTTGACAACTCCAAGTAACTCAAATTTTTTCCTTTAGGTTTTTTTCTGTGAAAATAATATTTAGTGCATCCTACGATCCTATTCTAAGAGATTACTTCTCAAATTTCCTTAATCTATAACCCTCTCCAAACTCCCATTTTAACTCTAATTCTTCATTCTCTCATCCCTTTTCCCTAATCATTTTCCTCATCTTCTTTGAAAAGGACAGACACATAGAAGGAGTTTCAAATACTCCATGCCCCAAAAATGCCTTACCCGAAATGTCATCCCACTGCATCAGCCATTGGTGGTGGTAAAGGAAGGAGGACACACAATGCCAAGGGCAGGACATTGTACCTGACATGGATCAATCAGCTATGGCAAGGGTGGAGGAAGGAGGTGAAGAATAGGACTCCTTCCTAAATTCATTCCATGGCACTGATTATTCAGGTACAGGAGAACAGTAGGTTCAGGGTTATCCCTTAGACTAGGAATCTAGCCTGTTCACCTATATAAAATAATAATGTATAATATTATTTCAAGTAGAAAAAGTACTACTATTTCAAGTAGAAAAATAATCCTTAGGGTTTTTTTTTTTTTTTCCAGACTGATAGGCCAGCAGAAATAAAAATTAATTCCAAACATAGACCTTAAATACTTCACTCCTGCCCAGATTTCTCTGCAGGAATCTTCAATGATCTCATGTTGAATATGATAGGTGACTCTGTTGCAGATACCTGTCACAGAGATCTGGCCAGGTCAATGGAAATAAGGTCCCTACAGCTTGATAGCCTACACAGGTCATTAAAAACCCTACATGGTATAAGAAGATTGAGAACTAGTGAAGATGGTGATATCCTCATGAAATTAAACATAATATAAATAATTATTTGATGTAGGATGAGGTTGGTTATAAAATAGTAAAGGTTGAAAAAGAAAGAAACGATGGTAAAGTTTTACAGTATTCTGTGAAATGCTTGCTGAGTCCCACCTCGTAAATCCAGATAGTCTTCCCGAAGGTGGAAGGCTAGACAGGTACATAAAGAACCTTTCAAATACTGGTGAAACCTTAAGTAGACAGGAAATAAAAGTCTCTACAGAAGTGGAAGGGAGGGAGCTGCCGTTACCACACCAGGTTTAATATGATGGAGAATTGGTACCTGCTCAAGTGTGCTCCTGTCTCCTTTTGCCTCTCAAGGGATGAGACTATCATTCACCTTCACATTCCACATTGAATACAAGCTTCATGAAATTATTGTTTAAATACTTACATAAATGGATGGGGTTTGGATGAAGTTACGAATGGAAGTGTTTATTAGCAACCTGGGTTTGTAGTTCTGGGTTCTTGCTTGTAACCTCTCACCTTCCTTTGCCCATCCCCACAGTTCATGACAATATTTCAGAGCATTTTCCCTCCAGTATCAACCGAAGGATGTTCACTTTTTGGTCTGCTGAAGGAAGACTGCAGAGAACAGTTAAATTGACTTTAAATTTAGCAACATTGGGCAAGAATAGAAATGTTCTAATCCTGTCTCCTCCTACGGAATGTGAATTGTGGTCAAAGTAATATGTTTTTGCCTCCTGTGATTTAGATCAAATGTCCCAGGCCAGACAGGGCGTAGGGAGCCAGGCTGCAGCAGCCACTCTCCCTGGTAAACAGCGTCACACCTCCCTTGGACGGCCAGGGCACCGTGTGTGCCCTGGCATTAGAGACACCTCGCCAGGGCTTGTCTGTTCTCTCTGCCCAGTGTTCATGTGGAGTTTGGCTTCCTATTCTTAGAACTGGGCAAGGCAAAGCAATGCAGGTGTGAGAGTTGCATACACGTGTGCCTGGAGGAGGCTGCCCCAGAAAAACACCCAGGGCCTCAGTTTGACTCAGGGTTTTAGTTCTTCACCTTCAAAAAAAAAAAAAAAAATTAGCAAGAAGCTCTAAAGTTTCCACTGGGGAAGGTTGAATTTGCCTTAGCAGGGCAATGGTGTTTTGTCAGTTCTATCTCTACAAAGAAGAGGGGGGTGTGTCAGAGAGCATATCCATAGGTGGAAAACATCCGGAAAATATGCCTGCCTGCCAGGCCACTATGGAGAGTTATCCAGTCACCTGCTGAGTTTAATACTGTTGCTATCTCTCTGACACCATATGGGCTCAGAAATAAATAGGTCATTTCACCCACTGCTCTTCAGAACTCTGTTCATGTGGGGATCATCACAGAATCTAAATCTAATCAAGGAGCAAAGGGTTTTTACCCTGGGAGGAAAATATTATGGATTTTTCAGTCTTCAAAAGGGCTTACCTCCAGTTTCAACTGTCCCTTATCCTGTAAGTGCAGACTACTTAAGTATATGACAATTAGGATAGACACCTAGAAAAGTGGGTTTCAGGGAAAAAGGGAAAGGAAAGTGAAAATGAGAAATTTAAGAAGGAGCCAACAGTTTACTTGATGTACATCAATTTTGCTGACCTGGGATTATATACCAGGTGGAACAAGGTGGACAAAAGTTTCTCACAAATCTCCTTTTTATGTATACATGAAATAATCCATGTTAGGGAAGAACCAACCTCTATTTAATAAAAGTCACAGGTAATACGCTTATGTGAATACCAAAATTCTTCTCAAAGTTTAGCTTGGATTAATGAAGGAAAATGAAGATGCATTCCCACCCACCTAGGTTCTATTAATGGCAGGTTAGGTAGTATCTAAATATATTGAGGCTTAACTTGGTCAAAAGTTTATTTCTTGCCTCTGCTATTAACCACTCTTACTGAGACTATTCATCAGATGTCTAGATTCATTGGGCAGTGGGGAAATTATTGTATAAACTCTATGTACATTCCTCAAGAATAGGAGTAATATTCTATATTAATTTTCTTTCTGGGGCCCACTCTTTTTACTTTCTTCTTCTTATAAGATTAGGCTCCACCTTTTTTAAGTACCTTTCACTGTTAAGATTTCATGGCTTATAAAAATTATTTAATTTTTATTGCTTTAACTTAGCTTTTAAAAACTATCATAATTGATCATTAGTGCTGAATTGCTCCTACTTTTCCCTTTGTTTTTTCTCCTTACTGAATATATTTTCCCTAGGTAGGCTTTTGCTCTTTCACTGTTTTATTGTTGTCTTGCTTGTTTTTCACTTTTTAAAAATTTTGCATGTCTTATTTTTTCACACTTCATAAAGTCTGCCTATCTCTCATATTGGTAAATTATAATAGTTGACATATTTGATGACTATTAACAAATTTCTATTTCACTGTTCAATGAAAAGTCTGTACTTGCTCTAGTCAAGAATTACCTGAGTCAGAACTCCAGAATAAAACATTTGGTTTAACTATCAGCAAAATATTCTAAGTGACCAGTTACACTGGTGAAAAAATACACAATCCTTTTGTGTACGTCTTTCAAATTTTTATCTTCTCACAGAACCACACAACCAACAGGCTTTTAAATGTAAATTGACGAATATAAGGCAAACTGATTTCCTGGATATTGTGTATTGGGACAATATAAAGAGTTTTGAAGCCTGAATGTGATTTTATTTTATCTGCCAGTGAAAGTGGTCATAATGTAATCACAGACAGGTATGTCATTGCACATTTATTTCAGAGGTCTATGTGAAGACAGGAGTCTCTCTGGACTACCCTGCGCTACCTCTCATACTAATCTTTCTATTGTGAGGAAAAGTGGGTGGAGTCAAGGATAGGAGCTGCCACTGGAATCAGTTCCAAGTGTCCCAGAAGCATCTATCCATAGGGTTGACAATACAATCAATGATTGTCCCGTTTTCCTCAATATGACAGGTTCAGACACTCCTAGGAAAGCTTACAGTGTTAGAATCACTTACATATTTGATTGACAGGCAAGTCTGGGGTTCATGCCAGTCAGGAGATACTTGAATAATAGACAGATGGTTCCTGAGTTCATATTATGATAGTTTGTGACATCATCATCAGCTGTATAATCATTTGAAAACAGATTTAAGGTAAAAATATATGTATGTAAACTGGAAGGTCCCCACTGAAGAAAAACAAACCAACAACAGTAAAATCAATCCATCGTCATCCAGTTGGCTGGCCCCACCTGCTACAGAACCTGAGGCACTTTCCCTGGGCTGTCCTGCCAATGGACTTGGGCCCCAGGGGTCTCTGACTGTACCATGTCTCACTGGCTCTGCAGAAGCCAGACTGGCTCCTTCATTTTGTCTGGAGGCTTCAGCTCAGGACCTTTGCCTCTCATCCCCCTTAAAACAGATAAAAAGGGCAGCAAAAAGTATGAGGAATCAGAAAAACAAAACACTGGGCAGTAAGCATTCTTTTAACATTATTGTCAAAATTGAACAAAGACTTATTTAAAAGTTTAGTATTTGAACTAAGCAATTTGGATAAAAAGTTGGCAGGAAGAGGTACATGAGCAAAGGAAAGTGGTTCCAAACAAAGGTTACAGTGCTAGTTTAATAAAACCTTAATGATCTTCAGGAAATTTAATAGGAAACCTTGTTCTGATTGATTTAAATGAGCAGTATTTTTAGTAGCTTCTAGAAACTGGAAATTAATAAAAATAAAATCAACTCAAATCTTTGGAACTTATATGATTCTTTTTCTAATTATAGGAAAAAATTATTTAAAACAATAGGTATTAGAATCTGTTTAATCTTTTGTCTTCCTGTATTCCTTGTAAAACATCCTGCTTACCACCAGAAAAGCAAAGCTAGCATCTATTTTGTGGACATTGGAAAGTTTTAGAAGTAGACAGCACTTACTACGTGTAGTGTTGGAACCTGTGAAGAAGTCTCTGTTCTCTCAAGGGCTTATCATGGAAGTAAACATATACAGGAAAAAGGGAGTGAAGGAAGGGATGTCAATATTAACAGGGGTCAGAGCAGGAGTGGGAAAGAGGGCTCTACCAGATTACATGTAAAACCAACTTGCTGAACGATCCACTTTCCAAATGACTTCTTCACCCAATTTACTTTTCTTTAACTTTTGTAGTTAGTTCTGTCTTCCTAACTGCCATGTTAGGAATGTTTCATTTCTCATTGTCCCAGGTCCCAGCTATAGCTGATGATTCAGGAGTATAGAAATTGGGGGAGGGGGTGGTACAAATCGAAGGGCATATAAATTAGTGTCAAGCTTTTCCTATAAATAATTTGCATTGATAGTTTGATTAATTAGTTCAGATTTTATGAAGAATACATTCATAAGAATTTTCATGTTTAAGAACATGATTTCAAGAAATATACTCTTAGTGAATATATCATGTGTGTACCTCTCAAAAAAATATAGGGTCAGGGTACCATGAGCCTAACAAAATTAGAGTTCCTCAGAAAAGCTGCTAAGCTGAAGGGACAATGACAGAATCCATTTTTCTTCTCTGTTACATACTAAAGATGAGCATAACCTGACCAGAAAAAAAAAATGGATGAAACATAGAAATAGATTCCTGGAGGGAATGAATTTGAGACCCTGATCCAGTAGTTAGTATTTGCTTTGATTCTTTCATGTGACTGAAGTGAGAAGGGTCTGAGATTTTATCCTATTTGCGAGCTCATGAGTTAATCTGCCACACAAAGGATGCTAGTAGAAGGCTTGAGACTTTTGGTTCAGAGACAAGGGACTTGTTTCTCCTACCAACAGCAGTTCCTCTGGTCCCAGTTCATGCATAGTGATGGGAAGAGGACCTAAGACTCCTGCATTCACATTGAGTTGTATTGTAGAAGAGAAACTGAGCTTAGGAACTCAGGTCTTTCATAATGAGAAGTAAGCCTGTTTGTTCTTTGCTCAAGAGTAAGACATTAGCTATTTAATATACACATCCTTGAAAAAAGTCAGTCATTGACTCTCTCATCAAACATTCAGAAAGAACCATAAGACTGGTCTTCCACCGAGTTATTCTTTTATGCATTTCAGTTCTGCAAATTAACAAATCTTCCTTAACTAACTATACTGTGTTTATATCACTTCAATTAAGAACCCTAACCAACACACACTGGCAGTAAGACTCTCTTTCTGAATGGTCCCTCCTACTCTATTATAAACAGAGTGATACAGGTTTATTTCAAAATAATTTGAAAAGACAAAAAGATATGAAAAACAATCATTTTAAAATTATTTGTGGGAAATTGCCTGCATCTGAATTTGGGATTTGTTCTTGCTTTACAGCAGCTAACTAGACTTATATTTCTTTCCTGATGGAGTGATGAAACAGAACACATATTATGGGTTACAGAAAATATTTTAAGAGGTATCAATTGTGATTCTCAGTTTATTTCAGTTTTTAAAGGTAGAAGACAAAGAAATTGGTGATGGCGTTAGTTCAGATCCCCTGTCCTCACCTTTTAATTGACCTCCCTTCCTTCTTATGAAAACTTATTCCAAATTAACTACTAAATAATGCATCATCTACCATAATTACTTAAGATGAATATTCTGCCAAAGGAAAATGTGCATGTTTAATATGAAATTCTATAAGATCACAAAGCTTTTAGGAATGAATTGAAGAAAGCATTAATGGCGGAACATGAGACATCATTAAAGGTGTCAGGGAGATATGTGAGGATTAGTATAAGCTGCCTACCATCACCTCAATCATACTATACTACGTGCTTGCTTTAAAAACACCAGAAATAGTATGTACCATAGGAGAAAGAGGTTCTTCTGTTTATAGTGGCTGCACTGTGGGCTCTTAAGTCTCAGATCCACATCTATGTATATTTCAAGTGCCTAACTGTCGGGCATATACAGATTGCTGAATGATAATATATTTAATCAATAAAAGTAAGTCCCCATAAGCAAACTTCTGAAAGAGAGTACTGGTCAGCTCACCAAGGTCATGTGCTCACTCACTCAACTTCTCAGGAAACTGAACAAACCCACTAAGGTAACAACTCACCAATAATTGTAATAATTAACTTGAATTTGTTGTTCATGCAAATTATTATTTAATGGAAAACTTTGGTCCCCAAATAATTTGCTTAGAGGGAGATTTTCATGTCCCTAGTAGGATTTCCTAGCAACATTTTCCCTCATTTGTGTGTGGATTGTGCTCCTTGTGTTTGCAGAATAAGGAGAGGACTGGGGGACTGGAGAGGGTGGTTTATCCCGACCTGTAGGCACAGCTGTTTTCTCCATTAGTGGCTGGTGGCAGACTTCTCCATATCCCCCTGCAGTGGAAGGGCAGGCAGCTGGAATGTCAAGCCCAAGCCTAGTCTGAGAAAATAAACTCACATCCAAGGACAGAGGTGAGGTTTCCAGTCCTTAAGTGCCCTGGAAACATCATTTCGCCCTGTGTCTGCCTTTGTGTTTAGAAATGTAGAAGAACATATACATCAAGCTGTTGCTTCTTGTGGGCAGTTTTTCTTTCTCTTTTGTTCTAAGTGTAGTCATTCAAAGAGAGGAAACTCCAAGTGAATTCAAGATTATTCTATAAAGTCTTATAGATAATTCATAGAAAGTGCAACTTTGGCTATATTGTGGATAAGGAGTCAGGTTCTGTCAGAAAGGAAATTACAATAATGGAAGGACTAAGACTAGAATAAGCCTTCTGGTATTAGATTGAAATGGATAGTCTCAGTATGAAATCATGATATTTAAATATGTAGAAATTGATATACTTACAGATACAGATGTATGAGTCATTTTTTTTTCTAGAGATGGCTATTGAGAGAGTCTTAGCAGCAAAAGCAAGATATACCTAATGCCCATATTTCATTTCTAAATATCATTCCACACTACCAAGCAACAGAGGTCCTTGGACAAATATTTGTTCTAGGCTTGTGGCACGAAAACTCAACACAAGCCTGAAACATTGTAGTGTGTCAGAAAGAAGGGAGGGCTCAAAGAACAATAGGGAATGTCAGAAGGACCTAGATACTAGCTTTCAGCAGCTCCCACTGGCCAGTCTGATACAATTTGATTATTAGGATGAGAGATGAGAGGGAGAAAGAGAGCATTTCAAAGCAAATGTGGCAAAATATTAAGCTCTAGAAATCTGTCCATGGTACCTACGTCAACAATAATGTGTTATACACTTAAAATTTGTTAAAATTTTATATATATCATTAGATATCTCAAAATAGTTAGATGAGAGGAATTTGTATGTTCCCACCATAGAAAAATGATAAAAGTTTAAGGGACTGAATACGCCTGAATTGATCACTACTCAATGCATACAAGAATCAAAACATCAAATCCTACCTCATAAATATATCCAAATATTATGTGTAAATCAAAACATTTTGTGTACAACCAGAGAAACGATAGTTGTACTCCATTTGTGTACAATGAATCAAAATTTTAAAAAATGAATTGAAGAAAAAGAAATGATTAAATCATTACACATTGTATACATATATTGAGTTGCCATAATATACCTCATAAAGAGGTACAAATGCTACATCGGGATAATTCGTTTTTAATCTGGGGTAAAACTTGTCTTATGAGAAATCTGAATGCCATGTTTGCCTTTTGTATTGTTTCTAATAATATGCTATAATAATATTTAATTATATGATTACATGTTTTAAAACTGAAAAGGAATCAGAACTTAGTACCATAATTTATTAGTGAAGTGGATATTTCAGAGATTAGAATTTATGATTTCTTGGTTTTAAAGCTAACCTGTTGAATGGAAGATTTGAATTCATGTTCTATTCCAAAAAAAAAAACAAAAACTCAAAAAAATTTTTAAAAAGAAAAAATGTTGGACAATTTGGTTAAAGGGTGTATAAGAATTTGGGGTATTAATTTGTAATTTTCCCATAAGTCTGAAATGATTTCAAAATAAAAAGTCAAACACACGTAAACACAGTGGGAAATGGGGAGAGAGATAAATGAAATATGATTGGGTCAACAAAAATCATTGAAATTGTATGTTAGATGGCTGGTATGTCATTCTGCTATGTTCTATACTCTTAGATATTATTGAATATTATTCATTATAAAAGGTAAAATACATATGTCTACAATATGTTATTCATTATAAAAGATTTTACATACATCTATGTATGTGTGTATATATGTACATACACACACACACACACACACACACATATGTATATCCATGTGACATTAGTTTTAAAATGTCTCCTGTTTCCAGACTTATGGGCCCACCAAATCTAGGCCAAAGAGGCCTAGTCAACAGGAGTCACCTTGACCTGTATTCTCTGCAAACAGAAGGGGTACTGGGTCCTTTAGTCTTCTTATCCACTGCTGCTGCACCCACTCACTACCAACCAGATGAATAGTCTTTCTGAAATCTACCTTTCAGTATTTTTTCCTCCCTCCAGCACACAAATCCTTCACACTTCCCATGCCAAAAGGAGAAACACTGAGCTTTCATTTCTAAGCTTTCAAGGTTTGCTATTTCTTTAATTAGGTCCTGACCTACTTTTGCAACCTCATCTTCCAAATTCCTGGTATGAATATTGTTCTTTATTAAACACTGCTTTCTTGTCCCATCCCAAAAGTTTGGGTATTCCCACCTCTATATTTGACACATCTAAAAATGTTCCTATACCCTCTTTTTTCTTTTTGAATTCTCCTTTCTGATGACTGATAGTGATGAAGAGGCTAGGGGTTGTTTCAAAGAGATGAGCTGTGATCATTTCTCACTAGAACTTGCTTTTTCTTTTGTGGTGTTCTATGCTGGGAATAGGATCTTTGAGGCTACTGGAGTTCCAGATAGATGGTGGACTAGGTTATTTGGAAGCTGTATTTATTTTATTATTGCCAATTTTTTTAGGATCTAAGAAATTCCCTGCTCTACAGTGAGTCTAGGGGGAAATTTCACAAGCAACCAAACATTCCATACAGTCTTCCCTTATTCCCTTCATATCCACTGAAAATTTGTCTGGTCTTCCCAACTATCTTTCAGGATTCTTAAACATGTTCTGTCATTGATTAGATTGAGCATTATTAGCATGTAAATTTTGGGGGAATAACCTCTATTTTCCCTTTATTTGCTATCCTATGATGTATTATTTCTATCTTATCTTGACAGTAATGTAATATTATCTTGGCATTAATATAGAAGTTTTATGTTTGATACAATAAAGCCTGTATCATACAGATTTTCATATTTCTTAGAAAAATGCTTTATAAATAAGTGTTCAAATATTTGCTGAATGATCTATAGAAACCAGATTGTTTCTAATCACATTGCACTAATACGTGAGAACTTAGACAACTTGAAAGCATTTGAGTAAAACAAAAGAGATGATTTTTCCCAGTCAGAAACTCATCTATTTATTTCATTCCACACTTTGGACAACTTCTAAAAATGCCTGAACATCATGCTTTCTTCAGGGTACCAGTATTTCTTTTTATGCTAATGCCAAGCACCCTTATATTTCAATTACTATTGGATCACTTTCAAATTATGTGGATTTTATAGCTAACTTTTAATAATCTTAAGCTCTTCCTTCCATTTTATGGAACATTGTGTGAGTAAGATTGTTCAATTGCAGACTGGTAATCTCTATACACTTAACCCTCACCACAGCATCTTGAAAATCTTCTAAACTCTGATAATCATTTGTTCTGGATCCTTGGGAAACACTTATCCTATCATAAGGATAAATGACCTTTCTCGGTCTGTCCAATTTCTAACACTGTAGCATCTTAGAGAGCCATGAATTAATAACTAGCACTTATACACACTTACCATGTGCCAGACCCTCTTCTAAATTCTTTACCTGGATCAATTCATTGAAGCTCAGTTTTAGTTTTGTGGGGGTTTTTTCTCTTTCATCTGACTATTCTCTGAGATAAACCTCCTCAGAAATATTTTGGGCAGTCCAAGAATGCATATTTGCCAGAGAGCACAAGCTAGAATTGGAAATACAATGAGCCAAGTCCGTGGTTTGGTATGGCAGTCATTGGTGATTAAAAAAAGAAAAAAAATTTTAAAAATGCTATTTCTATCATAAAAACAATCTTTTCTAAAGTTCCAAAGAGAAAAACAATTATGACACTCCCAACATATTTTTGTGGTTGGAAAGCAGAAAGTAAAAAATGGCTTTTAAAAAATGGGCAAAATATATCTTACAGCCATATTACCGGTGGCTTTAAGTGGAAAGAATGACAGGCCAACCTGAGTACAGGGCTAGCATTTCATCTCAAAACGTTTTCAATTCTGTGGTCACAAAATAGCTCCAGAAAAAGCATCCTCAGAATCTGGTCTAATGCTAAATAAATACTGCACATTTTATGGTTTCAGATCTGGGGCCCAGGAAACATAAGATTAAGCAACGGCAGAAGCCTTGTGGGCTGGGAGCCCTGGATTCACTAACTGCATATGCCACTCCACAGTGTCTACCCTGACAGACAAGATTAAGAGTATGCAGAGTCACCTTAGAGCAGCTCTCTTGTGGCCTCTCCAGCCTTGTACTTTTCTCAGTCTTCAAGGCCTCAAAGGCCTTGACTTCTTTTTTCTCCCTTGGGTTCCTCCTCTCCCTGGTCTGGCCCTACTTATTCCACTTCCTCTGGCCCCCAAGATTTTATTTGAGCCCTCCACTTTCTTAATACACGTGCAAGTTCCATATGAGTATGGAAGCCCCCATTCATAGTTTCTAATATACCCTCTACATAAATGAGTTTCAAATCATCATTCCAAACCCAGATTACCCCTGGAGGGCTATAGTCCCCTATGTCTAACTGAAGATTGGCCTTTTTTGAAATTGGATTTCATGAAATCATCCTACATTGTAATAAAAATGGGAACCCTTTCTTTTACCATGAACAGAAATCATGTTAAGCATTTTCTTTCTCCTCTCACAGCTGCTTTTATTTCACTAATGGATATTTTGGCTCCAATTTTTTATTTTACTTTTTATTATGAGAAAATTATATGGAAAAAAGACAAATGTCTACTTGAAATTCATTTACTGTATTCCACAGACTATTCTTGACATCAAAAACTCTTTATATACTCTCAATGAAAACAAAAATCTACAATGAATATGAGCTCACTTGCCTGTTGTCAGTGAGTTCTCTGAGAACTGGTGACAATCCAGTTGCTGTTTCTTAATACTAGGTTTTACAGAATTGTTAAAACATAAAGGGAAGTTTCTCCCCAGAAGTCTGGAAGCTTAAGAGAGGGCAAAATCTTTCTGGAGGTGGTGTTAGGCTGCTATGGGGAATAGAGAGAAATTTAATTCTTTGACTTCTGCAGGAATCATCAGGCAGAGGGGATGCTCCTGGCCAGGAGCATTTGCTAGCTAGTGTTAGCAGAACCAATGGCCTCTCCAGACTGTGTCTAGTAATCTTGACCTAAAATTCTGCCCTGTTGCTGAGGGTACTCACTCCAGCCACTTGGCCAGCCTTCTGTGCACTGCCCCCCCCCCTACACACACACAAGGTGGCTATGGACTCTATGGTCTTTGTCAAATGTTCCTCCATAGAGGTAGAAAACTAGCTTCATCTGCTAGTGCCTCACCCCTAATTAAAAGAACCCAAGGAAACCCATCCCAAGCTCATTCAATAGATCATATCTCTACATTTTTCTTACCAACCAAGCAAATACCCTCGGCACCTGTAGCTAGATTATCAAAGCAGTTTCCTCATCCATCTTCCTAACCTCAGCCTCTTCCTTATAAATAATTTTATATGCCAGAGTCAGACTAATCTCCTTTCTTCATTGCAATTCATAACCCCAAAGTCTTCAGAGGTTCTATATTGATAAAGCACAAATTCTCAACCTGGCATCATTTCTAATCTTCTCCAAACCACTCTCTTCACGTTTTGAAACAATTATTTTCCCACCTTTATTTAACCCCAGTGGTGAACTCATTGCTCCTGGATATGCAATGTCCTCCCTCCCTCTCACTGTGCTCATTTCAGATGCTAGTGAAGATAGAAGAATATGCACGTAAGCACCTGGCCCATCCTGGCACGCTGAGCCCTGTTACATGAGTGATTCACTTGAACCTCACACCCGACTCTTGGAGTACAGGTGAGGCTTAGTTATCCACAATCTAAGATAGTCATTTTCTTTGCACAACCAGGCAAAGGACTCCTTGCATCTGCTCTGGGAGGAGATAAAGCTGTTTCAACTCAATGCTTCTTCCTTCCTATCCCAGCTGCTCTAGTTGAAGGTTAAATTTGGATGATCGACAGCATCAAATTCTCAGAGCTGTGCTCATAATGAGTAAGGAAGCAAATTTTTCCTTTAGACTTGAGTTTTCTTAAGACTCAGAGGTGCTTTTGCAAAAGTTTGGTAATTATTCAGAAATTAGAATCTTTCATTTGCACTAGTGTGTTTAAAAGTTTTGCAGAAGCTGGGCACTTGGTACATGCCTGCAATACTGGTGGTTTGGGAGGCCAAGGCAGGAGGATCGTGAGTTCAATGCCAGCCTCAACAACTTAGGGAGTTCCTAAGCAATTTAGTGAGACCCTGAGGTCTGAGGATGTGGCTCAGTGCTTAAACAACCCTGGGTTTAAAAATAAGTAGGTTTGCAGGACCTGTTGATACAGACTTAGAAGCAATTAGATATCCTAACTATGAGCTGTTTCTGTTTTCTGTTCCTGTACCCTTAGCTGCCAGGCACTCACATACAGAGCCAGGCCCATCCTAAATCCTGGCTCAAACTGGCCTCTTCACTGCTTATTATCTTCTTTAAACAGAATTTGAATATGCTGCCAGAGGCTATTATTCTCCTTAAATTACAAAGTATATACAGGGGCCGAGTGAGGAGAGCAGATTACTATAAACTTTGTTCAATATTTTGAGCTTCTGCCTTCTGTGGTTCCTGATGAATTGCAAGACCTGACTATTTGATAGGGGTTTAGGGAAAAATCATACACTGCAATTTTTATTCACAAAAAACAGACTCCCCAGGTTGGTCTGGAATTGTGAAGGCCTTTGTCTAAAACTGCTAGATTAGGATAAGGGGATGATCAGTAGTCCCCACTTCCAGACCCAGTTTGCCTTCACTCCTAGTACCAAAGGAATGGCCTTCGGCCTCTCTCAAGAGCACTGCTCAGACACTGAGAAGTGTAAGCAAGGCTGTGCTTTGATGGGCTATCAAAATGGGGAAAAACAATAAAATTTACCTTACCATGGTGGTAGTTTTCAGCTGTGTATTTTGATTATTATGACTAATATTACACAAAAGGGAAGTGGAAGCTCAGACTTATACCAATTCTGAGTATTCACTATGTCTTAGAAAGTACAGATGAACATTGGCATGCATTATCTCTTGGAGTCTAATTACCCTAAAATGATCAGAGATGGGAAACCTAAAAATTAGTAAAATTTCCCAAGGTCACGGAAGTAATGACTTTCAGATTTGACTCCACTCCTTTATTTTTAACCTCTCCTTGTACATGGCAGTGCTAACAGGGTACAAGGCTGGGACTCCCAAGCTGGTCTTCTTCCAAGTCCAAGGTTCTCTCCACAGAAGAAGTCAACCACATCTGGTATTCCAAACTTCAAAACACACTTCAACAGTGACACATATGTAAACATAGGAGGCACTTTCCAAGTCTCTCCTGACACCTTTCTGGTCCCCTAATTTTAAAATATTTGGTTGGTTGATCTGCCAAATCCCAGTTACACAGTGTCAGGCTATAAGATTTTTATTCTATCACAAATTCATGCCTAATTTACTGAACACCCATATATCACTGAGGTTAACTCAAGGACCTACTAGGAAAGACAGGTTCTTGCTTGATGCTCTGCTTTTGTATAATGAAAAAATTTTTCCATTTTCAGTTCACATTATGTTTTCCCCTCAGAGCATCCTTATGTAAAGCTTAACAACTTCACATAACTCCTATATATGGAGTTAAGAGGTGAGAACCTTGTCAAGTAGAAAACACCATCTGGACTCAGGAACAAGGTGTAAGGGAACTGAGAGTTGTTTTCAGCTACAATAGACCCAATTTATTTTTATCAGATATTAATCTGCTCACACTCTTCGAGTCTTAAATGCTGTTAATTCTTCTCCAAAACAGTATAAAAGTATGTGAATGATGGACAGTAGCTTTATGTGTATATCTATCTTCTATATAGCATGAACTCTAGAGTCAGAGAGGTTCAGGTTCAGAACCCTTGATCTACCTTGTGTAGCGTATCCTGAAGACTCAATTACTTCCATTCTAGAAGGGAAGTAGTATTATTTAGCCGAGTGGTGAGAATTAAATAAATAGAAAATAGAAATTCTAACAGGCTTGGAAGAGATCCTGGCACAAAGTAGGAATAAAAATATTAGTTCCCTCCTTTCCCCCACTTTTTCTCCTGTCCAAGTGATAATCATAACTTTGAATAGGAGAAGCAAAACTGTGATGGCTGGTTCCAGAAGTTTTTTCTGTGGGGACCTCAATATTACTGAAGTCATTCTGAGGTACAACCAATCAGGGTGTGACTGTTAGTGCTTAGCTAGGCAGACTGTGCCTAATGCTCATGGGCCGGTTGGCGCATGCTCACTTGAGACCATGACCCTGAGAAGAAAGAAGGCAAAGCCAAACTCTCTCCTCAGATCCCCATAGTGATGAAAAATTCACAGGAGACCCACTGCCCCAAGAATCAAAAGAAGGTCACCTTTTGGTGCCCTTCCCAGTACACTTGCATCTCTGGATGACCACATAGAGTGCAGAGGCCTCTTCCTTGTAGGTAGAGATGGTGAACAAAAGCAGAACTGATAACCAGCACATATAGTGAGCCAGAGGGCACATTTACCTCATTTCTGCTTTCATTTTTATGAACTGAGGGAAAAGGGAACTTTTATTCTTTTCATTCTGGTTCATCCCAATAATTACTCTGTTAACACACTTTCAGAAGTGTCTTGTGAAGTTTGGGGCCATTTCTGGATAATGAGGATCCAGATACATTGTGCTTGATTTTCTAAAATTAGCCCAAAATGGCATTAGTAGGTCACTAACATTAGGCAGGTAATGACCCAGCAAGTAAATAACTTGAAGGGAAAAGAAAAAAAAAAAGCAGATTCCATCAATCACAGATAAAGTTTTCCCTGCTTCAAATTTTATAAATCATTAATAAACTTGAACACAGGGTGGGGGTTGAAAATTAATTCAAGTCAGTGTACAGAATCAATGCATAAAGAGAATAAGAGCAGTCTCAATAAAATACAGTGCAGAAGTAGCAGGATCGCAGAATGGCTCTTCTGTCATAATTTCTCAGCACAGATATCCTATCCCAGGTGTTCTTTGATCTGACCATATGAGTGGGCCAGAGAAAAGAGGAGGAACAGGTAATAATCTATAAGTCCTTCAATAATTTCTTCTTCCCTTTAAGGAAATGAATGACAAAGAGAAAGAGTGTTTACTCCATTTAGCTCACCCTGTTTCTTTATAGGTAGCTTCAGTCTAGGAGGACAATCCAACATGAGTATAGACACATTTTCAATCTTACATTAGTGGGTTTTTTTATAAGACTGGTCTATGAATGACTAGACTAGTCTAGTCATCCATAACTCTTGTGTTCTTCATAGGAGTTGTCATACACACACACACACACACACACACACATATATATATATACATATATATACATGCATATGTATATGGTTAGTGAGGATTACCTCTTAGAAAGAAAATGAGTCTTAGACTAAGTCTGATATGCATGTGGATATTTATCTAGATATTTACCAAGAAATAAGAAGAAAAGTTTTTTCTGGACACTTGCATGCCCTACAAATAAAAAAGAGAAATTATAACCCTTATTGCCTTAGTCTATTTATGTTGCTATTACAGGACCCCATGGATTGGGAAATTTATAAAGAACAGAATTATTTTTCTGCAGTTCTGGAGACTGGGAAGTCCCTGGTCAAGGCACTGGCATTGGCAGAGTCTTCTGACTGCATCATTACATGGCAGAAGGTGGAAGAGCAAAAGTGCAGGAGAGAGAACCCACCCCCACCAGTCTGTTTTACAATAGCATTAACCCACTCATGTAGATGGAGCCCTCATGACCTAAACACCGCCCATTAGACCCCTGATTCCCAACACTGTCATATCAGGTATTGTTTACAACACACCAATTCTGGGTGATAAATTAAAAACTGTAGCATTCTACCACTGGCTCCCAAATTTATGTTTTCACATGCAAAATACATTTATTCCATCCCAACCTCCCTGAAAGCCTCAACTTACTATAGCATCAACGTTAAAGCTCAAGATGTAGACATCACTTGTATGAGATTCAAAATACAATTCATCCAGGGGCAAATTTTCCTCTAGCTATGAGCCTGAAAAATCAAAACGTGTGCTTCCCAAATGCAATGGTGGGAAAAGTCAACATTTTTATTCCAAAAAGGAAAAATATGCAGAAGAAAAGAGTAATGAGTATAAATCAAGTTCTAAACCCAAGAGGCAAACCAACGCTAAATTCTCAGGATTAAGAATAACCTTTGATTCCATGTCCCACCCTTCAGACACACTGGAGTTAGGGTTGGGCCTCCAAACCAACTCTACCCCAAGGCTTTGCTTTACCCAGTCTGTGTAGCACCTCTCCTGAGGGAGTCTCAGGCCTGTAGCCCTCCCACTCTGGCTCTGTCTGCTGGTGGCTCTGCAGTTCTGGAGTCTCAGGGGTGCCTAAACACTACCCTAGCAGGACCTCTCTGGTCAGCTGTATTCCTGCAGCAGATCTCTATGGCAACCTTTGAATGCTAGGAGGAGCAACCAGTCTAGGCACCTGCAGAATTAGGAAATGTGGACACTGCCAAGGTTCAGTACCCTTCAGAGTGGCAGCCTGAGTTGCACCTGGGCCCACTTGAGCCACAGCTGGGGCAGCTGAAGAATACTGCAAGGAGTGTGGAGAGCAGAGGCCTAAGGCAGCCATTAGCAGTGAGCTCTGAGATCCCGCAGGCTCCCTGGTCCCCTTTCTTCTCAAGACTCTGGCACTCTGGGCCTGTGATGGAATGGGCAACCTCAAAGATCTCTGAAATGCCTTCAGGATCATTCTCTTTTCATCTTGATGACTAGTACCCAACTTCCCTCTGGTCATATTAATCTCTTTATCAAACAGTATATAATGACTTGGTCACATTCTTGGTTTTCTCTCCTAAACGGACTTTTTTATTTACATGGCCAGGCTGGAGATTTTCCAAATTTCTACATTCTGCTTACTTTTTTTTTTTAATGAAACTCATCTTCAAATCATTTCTCTCTTTTCACATTTTACTATATACACTGTTAAGAGAAACCATGCAGCCCCTGTTGATGTTTTGCTTAGAGATTTCTTCCACCAAACGTCCTAGCTCATTACTTTTACATATCACCTTCCATAAAGTCCTTGGGCATGGGTGTGATTCAGCCAAGCCCATTACCATTTTGTAATAGGATGGCCTTTCCTCCGATTTCCAATAACTCGTTTCTCTTTTCTGTCTGAAATCTCATTAGAATTGCTTTTATGGTCCTTATTTTTGATCAGAGTCACTTGAGTACTTAGGTAATCTCTAAGAAGTTGAACTTTCCTTCCAGTTCTCATCTTTTTAGTCCTCACCAGACTACCCTCATCACTCCATTCATTCTAGTATGTATTTTTTCCAGCATTCATTTCAAACAGTTCTAGACAATATCCATTACCCAGTGCCTAAACTGCTTCCACATTTTCAGGTATTTATTGTAACAACACCTCACTCTTCAACTACCAGTTTCGGACCCAATTAATTTATGCTGCAATATTAGAATACCAGAGACTAGGTAGTTTATAACAAGCAGAGATTTATGTTGTTCTGGAGCCTGGAAAGTCTAGGCACTGGCATCTGGTAAGGGCTCTCTTATGACATCATCACCTGGCAGAAAGTGAAGAGCAAGAGTGTAGGAAAGAGAACCGTTCCCATGATTCCTTTATGTAATGACATTAATCCATCCATAAGGATGTATGTGAACAGCTCCCATTAGGCCTTACCTTTTAAACACTGTCATACTGAGGATCAATTCTCTAGCACAGGAATTCTGGAGTACACACTTAAGCAATAGCACTTATGCATTGAAAGTTTACTTGAGGTAGACTCACCAAGTTACTCAAAGTCAGTATCAAGCAGCCAGAAATCCTCATAACTCAGTGGCTGCAACCAGGATCACATAAGAACATACCTCCATAGATTCTTATGCTTTCTTCAGGCAAGGCTGGGGAGATGTTGACAAATGTTTTAGTCAATCAATGTAAGTTAAATTCCATCAATGAGAAGCCTAGTCTATCAGTCTTCATGATGATAAGAAGCTTGAATGTTACTCATTTCTGCATTCTACAGAATTTAAAAATGACTAGATAACAGAGTGATTGTAGTAGGCACTTCTAAAGGGTGATTTTCCTGAATATACTAATTTACCACCTATGGAGTAAGAATTACCAAATAGAATGTTAGCTATTTCTATTGTGTAGCTGAAACAAATATTCATTTCGCATTGTCTATGCTTAAGTACTTTTAAATAAATTACAAGTGTCATAGCCACAAAAAGTCTTATAAAAATCATAGTATTTTAGGTGGGAGGAGAACCTGCACAGGAGTACCTACTAAGAAAGAATTTCCATTCTTGCTCTGGGGAAGTTCACACTGTTCTCTTTGGAACCATTACAGAGAACAGAGCAGAGAGTGTCCAGGGACGTATCAGCCAGTTCTGCTTTTATCTACTTAACATATGGAAATGCAATGCAATTCTTTGTGACAGAAAGAATTTGAGAATACACAAGTAAATTTGAACATTACTAATCTCATATGATAGCAGATGAAGGAAGCAAGATCTCTAAAGGTCAAGCCACTTACCAATGGTGCAACCACCAAGCGATGAAGGAGAGGCTCTCACTCAGCTTCTTATTCCTGTCCAGTGCACTCTCCACTAAAGGACCTTTACTTCTAGTATTTACACCTTCTGTTTTTCTGGAATTAGTTGTCTAATAATGGGCAAAATAGAATGACTCTCCCCATGTATCTTAGATTGTCCTGTCAACTTTAGAAAATATTCCTTGGAGGGAATACCATGATGGGAGAGTAAATAGCTCTCTTTCTAAGGATGGCAAGAAAAGAAACCAGTTTAGGATTTCTTTAGAATTGAGACTGAGAGAAGAAGATCTAGCTGGGGGACAAACTGGGGACTATCATTCCTTCTCTCAACAAGTGGCTACTTCTTCAGATTCCTACATCCAGAGTCAGTAAGAAAAGGCTCATGGATTCACAGGCCTATGGTTCCTTTTTGCCTCCTGAAAAGTGAATGAGAGGATCCCACAGAAACACGGAGAATCCAACAATTCCATGAATAGAGGAAGAACGAAGAGAAAACAAAGAACAGAATGCTCTCTGAAAAAATACACATGGAAATGGTGTCTTAGCAGGGAATCTTAAAAAGGAAAAAAAAACTAAAAAAGTACTTCACATATGGAAATATAATATAGCAATTAGCATATTAAATATTTCCTCTTATTTTGTTCTTCCTTTCTTTGTTTTTTTCTTATTTTTTGTCCTTGTGCCATCAGTTAGAGTAGTGGTTCTCAATGCTAGCTAAATACTGAAATTACCAGAAGAATTTTTAGAAACACTGATACTCACACCCACCTTCAAAGAATCTGAGTTATTTGGCCTGGGCAAAGGTGGCATTGGGGCAGGCATCTCTTTTAAAAATTCCCTAGCTGATTTTAAAACGGAGCTGGTAGAGAAACATGATGTCAGGTGATGGCTCTATTAGTTGAAAGAAACCGCACTGTTTTATGGGAGGAGATGAGAGTACCTGCACTTCTAAATCCTTTATAGAGCTTCTTTTGTATGCTGCTTTCTCAGTCTTTCTCCAAAATACAACACACACTCTTGTATGTTTATATGCTGCTTTCCAGGGCAGTGGAAAAGAGAGAAACACTGGCAGAGTTTACAATGACCCATGCCATCTGTATATTCTTTTCCACTTCTGTGTTTGTATTTGTCTGTTGTATTGGTCTGTTGGATTACATTACTGAAGGGTATTAAAGAAAGAAACCAATAATTAGACTGGCATATTATTATGAAAAACAAATTTTATAATTCTAGAGGAGAATAAAGTAGGGTGTTTCTCCATTCGTTGAGTAGAATTTTGCACTGATACCCAGAATCACAGAGTAACAATTAAAATACAAGCCAGCCTACATGCCACCTTATGTATTTCTGGAATCTCTTGGGAAGGAACTGTCTGAACGCATTTTCTTTAAAAACTACTTCACCTAGAACAAGGTTGCTCTTATTCTGGGAGGTCCCAAAATGTTGTAGTCATATCCTGTCCACTATGGTCACCCTGGTGACATGTCCTTCATACTCTCTTCATACTGTATGGTCAGCTGGTAAACCCTAATAAATAGGGGCTAGACAGTTCAATCTCACAAAGATTGGCTTGGATTTTTGGAGTAAACCACCAAGCTTATCAATAGTAGTTATATATGTGTTACTAGAATACCCCAAATGAAAATATCACTTCAAAAAAATTTTAAAGCATATACCTGAAAGCCAATTCCTTTTAAAGCATGTTGTTGACCCTTAATTCCAAATCACTGTAGTATATTTATTCCTCAATAGGACATTTATATCTCTAATTTACAGATTTTGGCCTAAGAAAACCATTACAAATAGATTTTTTCAAGGGGTTATACATGAGTAAGGGGAAAGAATACTTTGGGTTCCTATTAAATACTTTAGAACTTGAAAAATAACTAGAATATGGGTGACTTATGGGGAGATGTATATACTTTTTTTTAAAAAAAACAAGTCTTGTTGAAATTCACAGGAAAGCTTGTCCTCTGTAAATGACTTTCAGATATGAATTTGTTCAGTCATCTCTTAGTGTTACATATGCTTGTACTTGTCCACTGGACTGAAAATGGAAGGATGTGAGGAGGGAAAGGTTCAAGGATAAAATGGTCATATTAGAAGATACCTCAGATTATAACCATTGCTACATGTGCAATTTTATTTACCAGTGCTGTGTGCATAGTGGACAGGTTTTTATGTTGAATATCTAGTCCTTCTATGTATTTAGAAGTGCTTGATATATTTAAAAGTAGAAGTAGTAGAATTTAAACTTTTGTAAATAGCTTTTAAAAAGTGATGGAAAATACTGTGTTTGGAATTGTTAAACCAACTCTGAACAGAATACTGTCTGTACTGGTTCATTGGGTTGAGGGAGGTGGGAGGGAAGAATTTGCAAAAGGTATTTTGTTAAAAGAGTGTGCTAGAAAATTTCAGCTAACCCATTGCCCTGTAATGGGCATTTCATTTAACTTTGCTGTACTGTATATATTGTATATATTCTGGACAAAGGAGTCCTAATTTTATAATATCTAGTCTCTAGATATTAAAGAGGTTGCCAATGTATGACAAAAGTAGAGTTAGTAAACTAACACATTCTGTACACTTTGTGTTAAAATTCATAGAAAGGCAGTCTTCTGAAAAGGACTTTTGGAAGTGAAATTATATCATGTGACACTTAGATGTGACACATGTGACATAGGAGAAAGAAGTGGAAGAAATGAAGGATTCTAGGCCAGAATGATCCTACATAGAAGGCACTTTTCAGATGTAACCATTGTTACATGTGTGTAGTTTATTTAACACTACTATGTACATAGTGGACAAACTTAAGTCCTTATTTGAAACATTTAGTCTTTCTAGATGTTTAGAAGTGCACAAAGTATGTTAAAAATAGAGGTAGTAAATAAAACATTTTGTTGATATCTTTTTGTTAAAATCCATAATGAAATAACTGTCTTGTGGAAATGGAATGATCAAAATAGTTCTCTGAGCAGTACACATTGTATTTGTGCTGGTTTAGGGAGAAAGAAGGAAAAGAAAATGCACAGGGTTTATACCAATGTATTTTCTGTGAAGCCAGATTGACCATTGTCTCATATCTGTGAGTTTTGTTTTACCATGCTGTGTAAATAGTGTATGTAAAGGACAAAGGAGTCCTAATTTACATCTAGTCTATCTAGATGTTAAAGCGGTTGCCAGTGTATGACAAAAGTAGAGTTAGTAAACTAACACATTGAGTATACTTTGTGTTAAATTCTTAGGAAAGGCTGTTCTTAAAACCACTTAGGATCTGAAATTGTTAGTCATCTCTCAGCATTACAGATGCATATATCTGACCCCTGGGTTGATGTGAGACTAGAAGGGGAAGGGTTCTAAGCCAGAATGTTTTTGTTTGGAGACACTTTCAAATTCTAGCCTTTAAAAAAAGGGGGTTTTGCTTCAAAGTGTAGCCTTTGTTCAGTAAGTGTTGAAGTTTATTCAGTGCTACTGTATGTATAGTTGAAAACTTAAGTCCTTGTTAGAAATATCTAGTGTTTCTAGATGTTTAAAAGTACACAACACATGGTAAAAGTAGAGAACTAAAGTAATGCCCTTGAAAGTATTTTTTGTTACTACATAGGAATGGTTGCCATTTAGGAGAATGGAATTGTTGAACTTGATGTCTTGGAGAGTAGGTGGAAGATTCACTGGGTGGCAGGGTGGGGGAATGAGAAAGTATGCATGGAGAAGCACTCTGTGCCCCTTAGATTAGTTCAGATTGTCTAGCCATTGTTATATGTGCATTTTAGTTAATATTACTGGGTATTAAAGGATAAGTTCTAATGCCTAAAGTTTTTTAGAAGTAGCAAAATAATCTCTATATAATAAATATCCTTTTGTTAGTTTTTAAGAACTGTCTTCTGGGAATGACCCTTGTTAATCCACCTCTTGGAGCTAGGGGTAGTCCTGAATTTAGTCACTGAATGGTGAAGAGGGAGAAGAGGAAGGGTGAGGCGATGTGCTCTTTGCTAGTGTCTCCATATCTGGAAGACAGGTTTAGATTATAACCATAGATCTATATGTGCGTTTTTGGTAAAGTACTTATGTTTTTTGTGCACAAAGTTCATACTTTATTTCACAACATCTAAGCTTTCTAGATGTCTTGAGGTGACAACAAATCATAAATAGTAGTAGTGAATTAGCCAATTTGTAAACTTTTTCTTATAATTGATAGAAAAGATGCATCTTGGATTTGAACTTGCTTTATCTCTGGGCAGTGTGTATCAGGACTTGTTCATTAGGGAGCAGAGGGGCACAGGGACGCACACACTGAAAGATGTGTGCAAGTGCTCAAGGATTTACATTTCACTGTGAGCCACTGGTGTGTGCATCTTCTGGCTGTGCTATGGGAATACTTTAATTCACTGGGAACATGCATTCTTGCTAATATTTTAGTAGTAGAAATCTGATAATGAAACCAGCTTGGTGTATTCTGTTGCTTTGTCTCACTTTAAATTGAGCATTAAGGGAATGCATTATTTTAGTTGTAACTCTGCCAATATGTATATCTAGAGGCCTGTTGCCATTTCTGTCTTCAGTGAAATATTTGTCCCCAAGAAAGGATAACAGATTGAGTTAGTATAGTATATTCTTAGTTATCAAAAATACTCGTGTAGCTTTGGGATTTAGAATTGGTGAATATTTATGATGTGTGGAAAAGCATGATACACACTACAATCTCAATCACAAAATGGGATATTGTACATGTATATGCACAACCTGGAGGGACATGTCCAACTAAGCTGCTTGTGACTGGATGACTTTGTTCTTTGCTTGTGTTTTTATTTTTCCTGTAATGCACACATTAACTTTTAAAAAATAAAAATAAACGCTATTTTAAAAACGAAAAAAAACCCAAGTCTTTGATATCCAGTGTTTATTTTAATTTTATAGCACATATCAATTTAAATTAGTAACTTGAAAGTGGTCAGTATCTTTGAGTAGCTAATGACTACCATATTGGGTAGTACAGCTTCTAGAAAAACTGCTGAAAGGGGATTTAATAAAATTCACCATATATTTCTGATTTAAAGGAAATTTTGGGGTTTTTTTTTTTTTTTTTTGGTACTGGGGATTGAACCCAGGCGCACTCCACCACTGAGCCACATCCCCAGCCCTATTTTTGTATTTTATTTAGAGACAGGGTCTCACTGAGTTGCTTAGGGCCTCACTAAATTGCTGAGACTGGCTTTGAACTCACGATCCTCCTGCCTTAGCCTCCCAAGTGCTGGGATTACAGGCCTGCGCCACCACGTCTGGCTTAAAGGAGAATATTTTTAAAGAAAATATGAGAAAGGGTAAAATTTTATGAAACTGAAAAAACTAGTAAAATTTGCATATTAATTTACAAAAATCGTTGGCTTTCCTATTTGCCAAACATTATAAATGTTAAAATATAATGGAAATAAGTACTCAAATTAGCAATAAAAATATAAACTATCCATCGTAACCTTAAATGCATATTACCTTAGGCATGCTTATGAAAGAATATTTCAATAAATGAAAAACATGTCATGTTATTTTCTAGAAATGTAACATGATAACAATATTAGACTAATCTACAAGTTTAGTGAGATTCAAACTACAAATTTCAGCAAATGTTTTTGAGCTTTAATCATTGTTTAGTAAGTCTCAACTACAAGAATATACACAGAAAAATAACCTAGAATGTGCATGTATATTGGTGCTGGCAACTGAACGCAGGAGCACTTAACCACTGAGCCATGTCCCCAGTCCTTTTTATTCTTAATTTTGCAGCAGGGTCTCACTAAGTTTCTGAGATTCTAGAACATATTAAATGAAGAAGTTAATAAAGAGAAATTGTCACCACCAAATATTAAAACGTATATTTACAACACATTGATGTGAACAGAAATAGAAATTGGTTGAAAGTATTTGAAGCACCATAAGACAGGAAAAACATCAACGAACTTTATTCTGGATAAAGCCTTAAAGGAAATGAAATCATCATATTGTAATGGCATCTGTATTCCCTGATCATCATAGCACTATTCCAAGTAGTTGAGATAGGAAAACCACCAAAATGTTTATAGATGAATGAATGAATTTGAAATGTGTGACACACACACACACACGCACGCACGCACATATGCACACACATCCCACCAGGATATACTTAGGTTTTCAAATTTGCCATAACATGATGGGCTACCTTTTATTCTTGTATCCTGATACTCACTATTAGACAAATGCCCTCTTTGAAATTTTTCTGTGTGCCCTCAATGTGATGCCAGAGGCCACACTGTGCCATCTGAGTCATAAAAGTTTTTCAAAATCATGGAAAATTGTAGGTCTCCATGAAATGTTTTTTCTAAGCACCTCTTGATTTCTAGGGTATTTAAATTTAACTTTCTAGGATGGATATTTTGGCAGAATATATTCTTCAAAATTCCTTAACAATATTATTAATAAATCATTCAATTTAAAAATGCTTTCTCAAGTCCCTGTTGCCTGTTAGGTTCCATATCAACCAAATCCACTCTAGCAATGAATGAGAATGAAGATGATGCAGACAGGTAGCCTCCAATGCATGTGAGAGAGGAGAGATCACGGAAAAAGAAATTTAAAATATACCACAATCACCTCTCTCATTACTCAGGCTCTTTGAGCTTTACAAAGAGCCAAAAACTTCTTCCTGAAGTGACCTTCAATACTTATTCACACTATGAGAAAGAGTTGCATTAGTGTGTCAGGGACAATGCACCTGTTCTCGTGTTTACATCAGCTCTGAGATGGGGAAATAGAAGTAATGTGGGTTGTACTGTTTTGCTATTCCATTGTCTCTGATTAAGCCATTTTTGGTGGTCACTCATCTTGGCTCTGCCATTTTCTGTCTAGTTTGGTTAATCAATGTTCTCATACATTTTTTAAAAGAAGAGATTTAAAAGAAACACATTTAAATGAGACATGACCACTATCGTGCCCAAATATTGACGCAGGAGAAAATTTGCTGCTTAATTTGTCAATTTTCAAATAAACTGTAGAGGAGGGAGGTGGTGAGGTAGAGAGAGATCATGAGAAGTTGTGGTATCTGTTTCCTGCTGTTTAATATTAATTAGTATATAAATTCCTGAAGGGACAACAGCTGGATCTTTTCCAGCTACCTTTTCAAGCCAAGTTTTGTGCTGTAGGAAAGAATGAATAAAAGGACTCATTGGGTATGTTGTCATACACCCAGAGGGAAGATCAGAGAGTTTGCATCACCCACGTTTCTATGTGCCATTCATTATGTGATCCACAGGAGGGTAGCTAATAAATTTTGCCAAAAACCACACAGAAAAGCAAGACGGACCCCAATGGGTAAGAAATTTCCAATCGCCAGTCAAATTAGAGGTTTGTTTTGGGGAGTTTCTTATGGTAAAATGACTAGTGACATCTAATTCAAACTAGAATTTTCTGAAAAGAACTCATCTTACAGGCTGAATGGAGGGTGAATCCAAAATTTCTAATGAAATCAAAAACTATGGAGAATAAAGAGAATTTCAATTATTCAAAGAAAAAAATCGCAGTCAAGAAAACGAAGTCAAAATTGTAGAGACTTGAGTTCTTACACCTCAGCCCTGCTATTTGCCAAATGCCTGACCTTGAGCAAGTTCCTTGGCTTTTCTGGTGCTAAATTTTCTAATTAAAAGGCAAAAGGGTGAACATGCTGTTGATGTTATTGAAGTGAAGACCTAGGCAAATATTTCCCTCCCTTCCCAAAGAGAAAAGCATAATCTCTCCAGAACCAATATACCTTGGAGGACCACTAGTTTCTCACATGTGAGAGGCAGGATTTGAACTATATACTCTCAAAAACTCTGGTAAGCTCCACCACTGACTGCGATCCTGGGCATATTAGTTCATTTCATCAAGCCTCAATGTCCTCAGCTATAGAACAGGAGTAATAATTACCTATTTCATGGGATTATTTTGAGAAAGAGTGTGTTTTTACAAAATGTCTGGAAGAATCCATGATACATAGTATCCAGTTAATAAATGCTTTTTTTTTGTATTACTATTAGCACTGTTTTTTTTTATTATTAACACTTCAGTTTTATGTTAAATTGAGCCCTACCTTACAATTTCAAGAGTGGGCTTTAAAACAATTGTTAAAACCTATTCACTCTTTTTTTTTTCTTTTTTTTTTATTTACTTATTGATTCATTGAACACAAATGGAGTACAGCTATTGTTTCAATGGTTGTACACAAAGTAGAGTCACACCATCTGTGCATTCATACATGTACACAGGGCAATGGTATCTGTCACACATTCTGTTATTATTTTTACCCCCCACCCCGCCCCCACCCCTCCCTTCCCTCTATGCTATCTATCCTTCCTCCATTCTTGCCGCCCTTCCCCCCCCGCATTATGCATCATCATTCATTTATCAGTGAGACCATCCGGCCTTTGGATTTTTGGGATTGGCTGATCTCACTTAGCATAACAGTCTCCAACATCATCCATTTACCTACAAATGCCATAATTTTATTCTTCTTTATGGCTGAGTAATATTCCATTGTGTATATATACCACAGTTTCTTTATCCATTCATCTACTGAAGGGCATCTAGGTTGGTTCCACAATCTAGCTATTGTGCATTGAGCAGCTATGAAAATCTTTGCCACACACACTTCAGATAGAGCACTAATCTCCAAAATCTACCAAGTACTCAAAAATCTTTACACCAAGAACACTAATAACCCAGTCAATAAATGGGCCAAGGAAATGAACAGACACTTTACAGAGGAAGATCTACAAGCAATCAACAGATTTATGAAAAAATGTTCAACATCCCTCGTTATAAGAGAAATGCAAATCAAAACCACCTTAAGATTTCATCTTACCCCAATTAGAATGTCTTTTATCAAGAACACAGGCAACAACAGGTGTTGGCGAGGATGTGGGGAAAAGGGTACACTCATACATTGCTGGTGGGAGTGCAAGTTGGTGCAGCCACTCTGGAAAGCAGTGTGGAGATTCCTTAGAAAACTTGGAATGGATCCACCATTTGACCCTGCTATCCCACTCCCTGGCCTATACCCAAAGGACTTAAAATCAGATTGCTACAGTGATGCAGCCATATCAATGTTCAAACCTATTCACTCTTTTTAAAAATATATATTTCTTAATCATTCAGGAGAAAAACAAAGGACATGGCATTGCTTTGAACCTTAAAGGATTGGATCCATATCTTCAGTTCGATTTCTCAATCTGGGCTCTTAGCCAAGTTCTTCCAGGAAGGAAGGCACAGAGCTAGGGAGAGAGCTACGTTTTATTTACATGACATGAAAACAAGAGCCTAGTTCAGCCAGTTTTCATCAAACAATTGGTCCATTCTGTGAAACCATGGTCCAGTGGAGGATCATCCCTGGCACAGCCATGGCTCCTCCAGTGCCAACACAAACAACCAGAGAAGCTGCACAGACCAGTCAGAGAGGGGCCATTGAGTGATCCTTCATCTGCAGTTTCTGAATGATTCTGTTGGTGACTGTTGCCATCTCATAATAAAACCAGTTGAGAGCTGAGCCTCAGATTGGTGAAGCCGCTCCAGATGTAAAAGCCATGAGAAGAGCTGTTCCAATGAGGCTTCACCCTGCGACCTTCCTCTCTTCCCCACAGAACACCCAGTGTTGTTATTATTTCTGTTTTCTTCATATCTAGCCCTTTTCTTAAAGAAGACATGGGAACTTCACACCCTTCCCTTACCATATCTGGATGTGCCTTTCAGTTACTTGGAGGGCAGGAAGGGAGAAAAAGGAGACACTTAAGTGACCATGGATGGCACAGGTGTGGGGCCAGTATGACTCTGATGCAGCTTTGTTTCCCTCTTGAGGGAAGCTTCACTCTGCGGTATCTGTGGATGACCAGTTTGATTCTTCACAGAACAACAGTAAGCACTTTAAAGGTACTCTGGTAAG
>JAJEJO010001554.1:229373-313148 GCA_020662805.1 Glaucomys volans
TAGATCATCATAATCATTCTTATACATTGCCTATCTTATAGGGTCCCAGACTCAGAATTATTATCATCCTGCTCTAACAACTGATCATTTTAAAATCGATCTTTTAAAACATGCTTTTTAATGAATGATTTGAGTCATACAGAAAATTATAGAGAATACTATAATAAACCTCCCTACATTCCCCACCTTAATAACTTAACATTTTGTCTTTGTTTTTATTTGTCAAGTTGTAAATACTTCAAATATACATAAAAGTAAATGGAAAAGATTTAACAAATATGTAAAGTCCTTGGAATAAAGCCAGGACAAAACACTAAGGCAGTTACTATTTTTGTTGCTATGATCCACCTCATGTTTTATTAGATTTGAATGTTTTGTCATAAGTATCTCTTTGTTAAAAAGAAATCAAGATACCAAGACACTTGAAGCCCTTCTTTTCCCCCTTATTATCGTCCCCTTCTTCTCTTTCTCCCTTTGACTATCCTTCCTTTCTCCCTGGCTTTCTCTCTCTCTCACACTGTGATCATTTGCAGTGAAAACCACTGTTCTGAACTTTATGTTGACTAGTTCTGCTTTTCAATGTTTACCTCACATTGTCCAGGTTATAGTATTCTAAAGGAATATTTAATGTATGCTATGGTTTGGATATGAAGTGTCCCCCAAAAGCTCCTATGTCAGTACAGGAGTTATTGGAGATGAAGTGATTGAATTGTGAGAGTTGTAACCTTATTAGTCCATCCTAGTTTGAATGGAATAACTGGATGGTACCTATAGGCAGGTGGGGTATGACTGAGGAGGTGGGTTACTGGGGGCATGCCCTGAAAGGGTACATCTTCCCTGTGACCTGTTACCCCACCCCCTACTTCCTGTTCACCATAAACAGATTAGTACTCCCCCACCACACTCTTCTACCATGAATGTCTGATTCACCTTGGGCCCAGATCAATGGAGTTGGCCTACCATAGACTAAACCTCTGGAACCATAAACCAAAATAAACATTTCGCTATTGTAAGTTGTTCTTGTTGAATATTTTGGTCATTGTGACAAAAATCAAACTCACAGTGTTATGGTTTGGATGTGAAGTGTCCCCCAAAAGCTCATGTGTGAGACAATGCAAGAAGGATTAGAGGATAAATGATTAGGTTATGAGAGCCTTAACCCAATCAGTGAATTAATTCCCTGATGGGATTAACTGACTGGTAACTGAAGGCAGGTAGGGTGTAGCTGGAGGAAGTGAGTCCCTGGGGGCATGACTTTGGGGTATATATTTTTAATCTGGCATTCTGTAAAACAGTGGTCCAGTGAAGAACTGTCTCTGCCTCTGATCGTCATGTGAAGAGCTTCCCAATGCCACACTCTTCTTCCATTGGTGTTCTTCCTCAGCTCAAGCCCAGAGGAATGGAGCCAACCTCTATATACTGATGCCTCTGAAACTGTGAGCCCTCAAATAAACTTTTTCTCCTTAAAATTGTTCTTTTCAGGTCTTTTAGTCACAGCAGCATAAAATTGACTAAAACACACAGTATAACTTTTCTTGTTTATAAATATGTGTATATGTCACTGTATAATTTTATTTCTCATTTCATGTTTTTGAGATTTATATTTGCTGGTATATATAACTATGGTTCATTCATTTTCACCATGTGTAGTATTTAATATGAAAATATGTATTATTTATTCTTTTCTTGATGAAATTTTGTTTTTTATTAGAAATATTCTGCAATAAGTATGTACAGGTTTTCTAGTAAACATATATAAGGGTTTATTTTAGTTAGTGGTTTAATACACTTATTCCCATGCACTCACCTACATGTGCACTTGCTCGCACGAACACACAAACACACACACACATTTAGACATATACTAAAACCAAAATCTTGTAAAATAACTTATTACTATATTACTATTTTTAATATTTTTATTCACTTTATTTTACTCTGGTCCACTCCATTTTATCCTGTCCATTCTATTATATTCTAAATAACAAATATGGGTTGTGACTTACCAAATTGATTTCCCATATCCCTAATTTGTTTCAACTCAGTTTGAATCATACTGCTTCAGGTTTTATACTTGAAGATAGAATTCCTGGATCATGTATATAAATCTTCAACTTTACTAGTATCACCTCCTTCAAAATATCTCAGAAAATAAGACATCACCCCCAGAAAAGAAAAAGAAAGAGAAAACACTTAGACAAGGTGAGGTTTATTGTGCTTACTGCAGCAAAGAACATTATCATAGCAGAGTCTTAAGAGTGCCTCAAAACAGAATTTACAAGGGAGTCTTTGTACAGTTTTAGAACCTGGCCAGGTGGTTTTACAACCTTGTATGGTAGGACACAGGTTTGGATTGAATAAAGTTTATGATATAGAGCTTTGGGTTGGTGGACACAGTCTAGCAAGGCTCTGGAAGGGAGCCTGGATGACCAGCTATCAGTCTTGATAAGTAAGTTGTCCTTGTAGCCTCATACTCTTATCTTTCAGAGCAAGTATTTCCTGGAGCAAGTAGCTACATATTGCTTTTCAAAGAGATAGATAAATATGCCTGATCTCAGATGTGTCTAACATGGGGACAGAAAAGCATGTTTGGTACCATTATTTTTTAACACAGAGATGAGGAATTATGTTGGATTTTGTTCTCACTACACAATGTTGAATATTCGCCAAAGTGGTTGTAGCAATTTTAATTATGTGAGAGTCCATCATTCCACTTCCTCACCAAGACTAAAGAGTGCCTATTCTAAATTTTGTCATCTTTCAAACTTGAAATTATATCTCATCATTTTATTTCATTTTGTTTTACTTTAAATTCTTTGATTGCAAATGAGATTTAGCAGCTTTCCACGTGACTGTTGGCCATTTAGATTTCTTTTCCTGTGAAAGGATAGTTCATATTCTTTGTTCATTTTTCTATCATTTGTTATAACTTTCCTGATTGTGTTGTCCTAAATATTCTGTAATAATATTTTGACGAGCATATACAATAAGAATTTCAAATATCTTCTCTCAGGCTATGCTTTATAATTTATCTAAATATTTGATGTCTCGTGTTAAAGGTTCACTTTAAATGTAGGAAAATTGATCAATAATTTTTATGTTTTGTGATTTTGGTTTATTCTTTAACCAAAATGTTTTCCTCTATTTTTATTTGATACTTTAAACTTTTTCACTTCTTATTTACATCTTTAAACTGCCTACAATTATTTTTTCTGTGTAGTAAGAGTTTGTCCCATATTATCACAATAAAGCTTTTTGTAAAACTCCACAGAATCAGTGAATTATAACAAAAACGATAATTTATTTGTCATGCATCTTTGGTTTGACTACAGATAGATCAATATTAGCTGTGTTGAGTTGAGTTTTGTTCCACACTGTGAATTTGGGTCAAGTTTGCTTCACATATCTGCCATAATCCTGAGACTACTAGCCTAGCCAGAGCAGTGGCCAGAGAGAGAAAAACCCAACCCCCTGAGGGACATTTCAAGCCCTGGACCATTGACATCTGCTAACATTCTGATGGCCAAAGCATGACACATGGCCAAGGTCAGAATCAGTCAATAGAAGAAGAGAATATGCCTCTTGGGGGAAGAACTACAAAGTTCCTATGACATTGGGTATGGATGTAGGGACATAAAAAATTGAGAGCAAAAATGAAATTTACTACAGGCTGCTCATTTTGGTTGCATTTACATTTAACATAAAATTCACTCAACCCCTCCCCATTAAACCCCTAAAGACTCATCCATTTAAGGCATCAAGCTCTAAATCCAGGACCTTCTTATCTGTCAGGTCTGGCTGCAACTCCAGAACAAAAAAGACACGTTATCTGCTTCCCACAGAGCAAACTTGCAGTAATGAAACATGGACAGGATAGCTGCAATAAATTCTCCCATTCAGAACAGGAAGGGACACACACAGCAATCACTGGCCCATAGCAATTTTGAATTCCACCTTTCAAATGTGAACTTTTCCTTGAGGGTAGGAAATATATCTTGATTAAGCTCAGTGTGAAATTCCGGGAATAGCTTCCCAGGCTGTCCTTTCCCTCTGGTGCTTGGTTCTCCCTCTCTAGTGTCCTTTCCCACTATGTTCCTTGATCACTTCTAAAAAGGGTATTGAAAGTACTTTTTAGAAGCTGAGCAGCTTTATCAGTCTACTTCCTGCCTGTAGAAAGTTGGAGTCTAGAAGTATATTCTATATCTCAATTACCCTTAGCCTCTTTTTATTCAAGTTGGTGATATTTTTGATGGAGCAACTCTTTTATACGATTTTGTTTTATTCTAGTCAGTCTCAGAGTGCTAAAAGGTATACCCACAGTTCTTTCTAAGACTTGCTGTTCTCTCTCTAGACTTAATTATAGAGAGTGTGGGCACATCATGTTCCTGAGGGACATTCTAGAAGAAAACTTTTTTTAGAAATCCCAATAAAGGGTTTAACAGTCAAAACTGTAAAGTGTCCTTTACCTTCAGTTCATGTCTTAATGATAATATGATAACTTTGATTTTCTCCTTGAGTCTTGTCATAATACCAACACCATTGACTTGGCAATTGTTTCCCATCCCAATCCTTCAAGTGCTTTTTTGGATATCCAAATCTTCCATAAATTGTGTTTGCACTCTTTCAAACATATTTGAGTTTATATTAATGAGATGACTTTCAGAAAGCTCCCAAGATGGTGGCTGGTTGCTATGAGAGAAAAACATGCAATTAGAGGGTTGGAATTTTATAATTTGGGGAGGAATTTTTACATGACTTTCTTTTCTCTCTCTCTCTCTCTCTCTCTCTCTCTCTCTCTCTCTCTCTCTCTCTCTTCTGGCTAAACTCCAGACTTGATACAGAAGTCAGTGCTGAGGATATATCACTGTCCCAGATTAGAGAATGTGCAGTCACTTCCTCTCATCTTCCTGTTTGCTCTCATGGCATTTGGGGCTGCTGGGAGGCTGTCTCCCTTGTGTGGATTATGAGGATACCCCAGACCCAGTTCCTAAGCAGTGGGACCTTATTTTGGTGTCTGGATTGTCATGCTGTGCCTATGTATTCCAGCAATGGAGACATATAGGCTGCTACACACTGTAGGTTCAAGATGGCCAACTTTTTTCACCTTTTTTTTTAATGAGCGCAGGTGCTTGAGTACCTTACCTCCAGTGCTCCCTATCTTGCTTGGAGCAATTTTAGTCCTATGTCCTAGGTGCAAGCTGAGTTCCTACTCTCATTGTTTGCTTCCAGACTCAGAGCACAGCATATCTGTGCCTTCAGCCTTGCTCATGCCTTTTATGCTTCTACTGTTTCAGGTCCTTAGAGATGCCTTTCTTGTTTATGAGATCATCTCTAGTGTGTGGTTTGCTATTTTATATCCTACTGCTGTGTATCTGGAGTAAAGGGGAGATGCTATGCTTCAAATTTACTGCAGAAAATTTGGTCAGAGGTTCATACCATTTGGTTTTTATGAAAGAAAAGTTAGCATTTAATTCATTTTTAACATTCATTTGTCTTCCTTGAAGTCTGCACCCTACCTTTTCTGTCTGAATATCTGGGGAAATGAAAAAGAAAAAAAGCAAGAAAATGAGAAAAAAACAAATAGGAAACAAGTAGAGCAGTAAATCTATAATCAACAGTAAAAGTGATCTGATAACTTGTGTAATTAAAGTTTTGACTAGGACATTGAGTTCTAGTTATAGGTGCACTCTGGGAGAACTTAATATCTCTGAAGCCTGCCAGTTGGAGCATTAACACAATTATATAATATGCCCTGCTCTTCCTTGATTGCATACCTTTGAAAGAGCAGGAACACTGCAGGGAAATATCAACTTTTATTCCTCAAACATAGAGATGGAGTGGTTTAACTTTGTTCCATGTCCTTGCTAAGAATTTTCTTACTGGGGTTGCACATGCCCCAGTTGTCTCTGACACCCTATTTATATTTGCTAGGAGATAGGTATGCCAGGTACAGGGTCTGTGTCAGACAAGGGCTTTCTCTGAAAGGCTTCCTTTTCTCTTGGCTGATTTTTAGGCCCTAAGGAAAATCTAGATGCCTTTTCCTCAAATCTTTGTTAGATAAGTGTCAAAAACACCATAGGAAATAGTAAGAAAATACCCTGAATTTAATGAATATATCAGCCTTTGGCTGCATCAAGGCCCTTCTCTCCTGCAATGTCCTGTTCTTATCCTTTCTTTCCTTGCACCATCACCTAACTTCCTTTTTTTGGATTTTGATTACTTCATTGTCTACTGTTTATAGAAACACCATTCTCTCTCCCATTAACTATTACAAAAATCCCTATGTCCACCTAGTTCTTCTATTTGTTTCCTCAAAAGAAACTAGAAGAATTTAAAAAGATGTTTATAAGTAAAATGATCTATGCAAATGATTAAACATTAAATAGTGCCAAAAGGCGGGGCGCAGTGGCGCACGCCTGTAATTCCAGCACTCGGGAGGATGAGGCAGGAGGATCACGAGTTCAAAGCCAGCCTCAGCAACTCAGCAAGGCACTAAGCAACTCAGTGAGACCCTGTCTCTAAATAAAATACAAAAGAGGGCTGGGGATGTGGCTCAGTGGTCAAGTGGCCCTGGGTTCAATCCCCAGTACCAAAAAAAAAAAAAAAATAGTGCCAAAAGATATATAATGAATAGCAATATTCTCTAGTCTTATTCCTCTCTGGTCTACTCGGACTATTTATGGCTAAGGATTATAATGCTCAAGCCATCAAGGAATAGCATGCTGAGAAAAGCAATAACAATTGGAGTAGTGACTAACTCATGAGCCCTCTCTTCTGCTGGCCATTGATCATTGCCCATACTCAGTGCACATCAGGCCACCTATACTATAAGATTAAAAGAAAAAAATGCTAAAATAATTATTTTACTCATTGATTGAAAAGTTGAAAGTGGTGTCATTACAAATATGCAAACCTCCTGGAACACTTTTTCAAATCTGTAGGGGGTTCTGAATCATGAGTGGGAAGTACCATAACAGAATATCCTGTGATTGGTTTAAAAATAACTCTAATACATATGAAATATAAATGACACTCTGAAAATTCTACAACATGAGATCAATCTTGGAAAACATTGGTCAGGCAGCATCAGTAGCTAAATCATGCATTTTCAAGGACTGGAGGCAGTTTTGATCCACAGTCTTGATAATTTCTCCTGATCTCCATCTCTATCTTTGTTTAATCTGGAGTTTTACTATTGAATGGGAGTTGGTATCAGAAATACTACTTTCAATGTTGGATATTTTTAGACTTCTGCTTTTGGTGAAGTAGATACTTCGGAAGGTCTAGGATTGTTTCAGATAACATGGGTGTTAACATGTCACTACACATACGAGCAAGCATCCCATGTTCACAGAGACTTGTCATCAACAGAAAGCTTGGCAGCAAGTTGGACCTCACATTTATTTGAGCAGCAGGCAGAACCCCTCACTTTCCTCTCCTCATGCCCTCCTCCTGCATTTTGAGCTTCATTGCACACCACACTGACCATTTATGCCCAGCTCACAAAAGACCCACTCTTGAACTTCTTTCTTTTCTTTCAGAATTCTCTAAACCTAGTTATCCTGGGTAACTGATGCTTTTGGTTCCTGTATGTTCTAAACCTTTGCTACTGTGACAACCCAAATCTTGCTGTGTTGATAATGGATAATAACAACCGATGGCTCTCTTGCTGCTAAAGCGTTGCATCGCTGATAACAGAATTTCACTCTGTTGACAGGTGGGAGAGGGAGATTTCAATCAGGGTGTCTCCCTAGTGCTCTTCCAACTACAGCATGGTATAAAAACACTATTCCCCACATCTATGGGATCAGTCAATCCTAATCCTAAGCTCTGAAAGAAGAAGTGGCAAACTCATTTTATCTAGCATGCCAGCTATGATGGACTTTCTGTGGCTGCTACATGGTGCATCTGGAGAAATGCTGTTGGTAACATCTGGCACGGGAAGAGAAAGCACATTTGCCAAACTGAAACCCCAGTTTTAGATTGCATAGTGAAATATGGGTAATAATTTTGTTCATATAGCAAAATCTAAATTTGCTAAAACCAAGTGATATTACTGGCTGTTAAACTGACATATAATAAGTCTCTGTGGGATTTATAAGGAAATTTCTTTAAGATTGGTCCATGATGGGCTTTTCTGTTCTATTTATAGTAAGTGATATCAGTGTGATTTTTTTTAAAGGAGTGAGTGGGATATAGAGGATAAATGACAATATTGATAATGGTTCTTTGCCAGATAAACTGTACAACCACATCATGTACAACCACAGAAAAGTTGAACCCCCTTGGTACACAATGGGTCAAAATGCGATCTGTAAAAATAAAAATGAATATCATGTCATATTTTTTAATAATACCATTAAGTCGAAGCTACCCTTGTGGTCCAGCTCAGATGTAAGTGTTACCCACAAAGTTCATGTTTGCTCACATGCTTTGAACACTGTTGTTCTTAACTCACTTACTGAAAACCAGATGCACAGAAAGGATGGCTTGATTCATTCCAATAATTGTTTAAGATTATTAATCCTGTTTATTTTATTTGCTGTTGAATTTTTATTGGGTGGCAGAAAATAATCTGGTAAAGAAAGATTCTTTCAGTCTTCATGTTTAGCCTCAGTGGCCAAAAATCTGTCCATTTTCTCTCTCTGCTAACATGTAACTGCTTAGTGATTTCATTCTCTTTTCTTTACACATGTGTTATAGCACAAATCCTAATGCTTGGCTGAGGAATGGAGTCAGCTTTAAAGTCCTCACTTTTTGATTTGGTATCAGATTTGCATATTTACCTGTGTACTGTTGGTGTGTTTTTATAAGGTACTAGTTCACAATCTTTGAATGCTGTTATACATCCAATTCTGCTTTGTCGATAATGGAAAATAACTTATTTTCTATGTTTTGCTTTAATCAATGAGAGATACACAGCTATAATAACTGTGAAGCAAATCACAAAGTGATAACTTTGAAAGGATAACCTAGATACCAAATAGCTGAAGAAATCATTTGGGAATATGGATATTATGACCCTCATCCAACAGCCACACAATTGCTTTAACTCTACTGTCTTCCCAAGTTGTAAGGGCTGAAGTTTGATTTATATTCTTAGGCCTGCCTCCACATTGTGGTGGTCATAGCTGCATATTGGGATATTTGTGCAATACATTTCCCAGGCTGCAAAGAAAGAGAGAACATTTAAATGTGCCCTAGGGAAAAGGTAAATCAATCTCTCTCTCTCTTACTCTCTCTCTCTCACTCAATAAACCCAATATAAACTCATATTCTCTTTGGTATAGATGAGAAAGTCCCAGAGAAAAAGTCATGGTTTCTGATAAGGGTAAAGGATATGTGTATGAAGATCATAATCCTTGACCACTGAAGTTGGTTGAATAGTGTCCCCACCCCGGATTCATATCCACCTATAAATTCATAATATGAACTTATTTGGAAATAGGGATTTGCAGATATAGTTAATTAGAGATGGAGTTAAGATCATACTGGGATTAAGATTATCCCTACATTCAGTGTCTTATATCCTTGTAAAAAGAGGAGAGAACACCGAAAAGGTCATGTGAAAACAGAGGCAGAGATTAGATGCGGCTATAAGAAGCACCAAGGATGGCTGGGGGCCACTAAGAGCCTTCAAAAGGAGAATAGCTCTATGCACACCTTGAGGTTGGATTTCTAGCCTGAAGGATTCTTAAATAATAGATATCATTAAGTTTGTGATGCATGTTTATGGCAGCCCTAGGAAACTAATGCAATCACTTAGTTGGACACTCCCCTTCTCTTAATTTTTGGACACTGCTCTCATAAAACTGTCTACCTACCTTTATAACCACTCCTTGTTTTCTGTTATCCCTTTCCCTCTGTCCACAACTTAAATTATGGCAGTCTCCAGAATTCTGGCCATTTTCTCATTTTACATTCCTGGGGCAATATTTTCCATTTTCATGGCTCTGTGTCCATTTCTCTGCCAATAACTCACAAACATAAAGCTCTCTTGAGATTTACTTTTAATATTCTATTAGATATCAAAAGCTCATGCCAAAAAGTACATGTTCAAAGCAATTCATTTTAAACTCCCTTCTCATACTTTCTTGTCTCCCTTCACCTTTCCTTCTGCTCCTCATCCTTTATTCCCTATGTATTTTCATGCATCAGTCTTTATTTAATTACAAAGCCTTGAGTCATCCAAGAAGCCTCATACAAGCCAGGGTTTCAGCAAGCCCTATTTATTACTTCAAGTTCCCCTGAATCAACTATTTTTCTAGCTCTAATACTTATCAATTTTGTCTTATTTGTTTTGGGTAGTTTTGTATCAATCTAACTGCTTTCCAAACCGTCCTATAATGCTACAGTTATTACAATATTTCTAAGATCCAACTCTGATAGCATCATTCCTTACTTAGAATCCTTCGTGGGTTCTCAATGGCCAAAAGGATTCAAGCTACTTAGAATGGCTTAGCCATTTTCATGTCCCAATATTTCCTTCATCTTCCAACTTGGACTTTGGCCACACTCAGCAACCTTCCAGGCTCTGAATATGTGCCACACTTTCCAATATCCCCATGGCTCTGTCCATTCTGTTCTATCTTTTGAAATGACTTTCTTCCTTCCAGTGTTAATTCAGCTCATTTCTATTTCTTTAAGGTTGTCAGTGTCTCCCAGAGGTTTCCTGGGTTATCACAATTCCCTACATAGGCCCTTACTTCACTTCCTCACTATTGGTCGTTTCCTTCCTACAGTATCCCCAGGCTAGAATGTCCAAGAGATAGAGAAGTTGTCAATTTATAGTCAATGAATGTGCAAAACAATTTTTAAAACCCCTTTCCATTTTTTCTTGTCTCTAAAGGGAAAGGAGAAATGAGAAACAAATCATATATACTGAAAGATTTAGCTAATATATCTAGCCTATGTGTGCCAATGGATTTTTTTCAATTAGTTTTTTATTGGTACATTATGAGTATACACAACAGTGGGGATTCATTATGACATCTTTATACATGAACATAGCATAATTTAATCAGTTTCATTCCCCACTACCTCTCCTTTCCCTCCCCTCCTTTCTTCCCCCCATCCCCTTCCTCAGCTCTACTAATCTCCCTTCTATTTTCATGAGGTCTTTTTGTAATGTATTTTTTAAATATAGTAAGTTTATATGAAGAGCTATCATCAGAGGATGCTATGTTTAGAATAAATACTGAGATAAATATGAGGTGGATCTTGAAGAAAAGTAGGACTTAAATATTACTTTGTGATAATCAAGGTAAGAATAAGTTGCAAAACTAAATGTGGTATTAGGATTCCATAAGCTGATGGATTTAAACTGCAATTAGCAGATTATTTCTTTAATTTGACACTCACTGTTGGCTCTGAGTGACAGGTGGCATGACTACTGAAATTCGAGTCCATGAATGAAAGTGTTGCCCCTGGAGGGTTTCTGGTTATGGGAGACATCTGGAAAAAAAAAATGCAGGGGGGCTGGTGGGAGAATTTTCCAGTCACTGGACAATGTTCAAAAGAGGCCAGAATTTTAGTTCATGGTTTCAAATGAAACATGCAGGTTTATGGGGCATTCAGGTTACTGTTTGGCATGTTAAATTGTTTCCTCCATGAACCATGGAAAATGAAAACCAATTAGTATCTGTTGGGAAAGGTACTTGGGAATTTCCTCTTGTGGTTTAACTCAGGTCCCCAAGTAGCTCTAATGCAGGTTTGGGCATCCAATTTCATACTTTATTTCTAAATTAAGCCTTAAGTGGAGCAAAATTTCAATTCCTTTGGATAAAACTAACACAACATGCAGTTATTTGCTGTTGCTTCTATTCTAAAAAAAAATAATAAAGCTGCATTAGAGGGGAAACTTGTAAAAGGACTCTTGGATGGCCTATCGCATGCCCTTGAAAGATGGGCATTGTTGAAAAATTTAAATTGTTTTGAACTTTTCTCAAGAAACATGCAATTTAATCATACTTAGTCTTACTTGATACAGGGCACTTTTGCCCAAATACAATGCCAGTAAGAGTCTAAGGATTTAAGATAAGAAGAAAATAGTTATCATAGAATTTGCATTTCATCATGTTAGAATCAAATGACTACATGTTAAATTACAAGAAAGGTTGATAGGATTGAAGCAAGTTGATTTTCCCAGTGAATACATTATAAGAATTGTCCTGAATGGACCCAGGAATACCAGGTGGACATAACTTTCAAGGCTGAAGAGTGAATCAGAAGTATTTTTCTTTATTTCCCTTTCAATCTTTTTGTTGTTGATGTTGTTTATTTCTGACTGGAAAACAGCTGGGCTTTCTATGTTTTTTTAGGACAACATGTAGAATATTTATATAAGGAGAAGTCAGTACTCTTCATTTTTATTATAAACATTAAACTCTACAAGAATTTAGTCTGGTTGATTAGCCAACTTTGTAAGTCATCTTGATTTTCTAATAAGTACCAGCTGCAAATCAATCCAGTTGGCCTCAAAAGAAACATCTAACAGACTTTTAGTCTGATGGAAATTTGGAGATATTTTTGATATGTTCCAAAGGAAGTAATAGGGATAAATACTCAATTTCACTCACCCAGATAGAAAATGTTTCCTACCAACAGTTTTGCCCCTGGTAAAACCCTGTGCTGTAAGGAAAGTTCAATACTTCTCTTTCAACGGGTGATTGTTATTTTATGTGGTTGGAATGTTCCTCTTTAATATGTCAGTGTTAGCTCTCATCAATCTGCAGAAAGTCTCATGTACCATCTCCTCCTTGAAAAATGTCATCCACTCTCATATCAACACTCAACTCATACTTCCATATAACCATTGCCTACATCACACCTTTTAGAATAATCTAGGCTGCCTAGCTGTCTAACCATCTATTTTGTTCCAGTGTATCCATCACTAATCCCATTTTACAAATACAAAAATTATCTGGAATATCTCTGAACTCTAAGCCAGAGAAACCAAAGGCTAAAGAAATATTAGTACTTCTCATGGTTACACTCTCAAATCTCTCATGAAGAGGAGATTTAGAGATATTTCCTTAGTTTTATAAAAGCATCAACTTGTTTAAATCCCCATAATATGAGAAAAACATCAAAGCAACACTCATTATAAGAAGTTGCTCACACTATGCTAGAGTTGTTCACTTTCATGTGGAGAATTTCTTTTTCCCTCGATCATGTGAGGGAAAGGTCACTAGCTAGCAAAGCCCAGGTTGTTTCCAATCCCTTAAGTTCTGATGTTTTCTAACCCCTGAGAATGGATGGGGAGACTCCGTATTAACGAAGGCATCAGTCATGACAGATGAGACCACAAATACTCCGTGGTCATTATTTTTTTTTCATCAAAAGTCTGAAACTATACATGGTGCTGAGAAAAAGGATCTTAGACTTCTTCAAAGACGGAGCATAGAAAATTAGCTCTACAATTCAAGATATAATAAATACATAAAGCTTTAGTTTTTGTTGATTTTTCTTCCTTGAAAACTTGAGAGGCACTTAATAAATGACTATTAAGCTGACTTATAGGAAAGATTGCCTAGAGACTGATATGTATCTCCTACAATGACAGCGCCTTATTACTTTTTAACACCATAAAAGGATGTGGATTCGTTGGGAAGATATGAATGGAACAAGAGTAGAGACATGAAGGAGGGCCCTGACCTATTAATATTATTATTATTATTATTATTATTATTATTATTTTTGCTTTCTGGAATAAATGAACACAAAATGTTCCCATAAATTTTTAAGTTCCAGGTGGAGCCAAAAAGCAAAATCTTATGTTCATATTTTTACTTTTAGGAACCTTTTGTAGTGTGAGACAGAAATGAACCTGGAAAAGAGAAATTGGGAGAAGACTTGAAAAATATGAATAGATTATATTGTACCCAAATGTAGATGAAACCATTTTTATTGGTTGAAAATAACAAATGTAATTTGGGTTACTCATGAAACAACCATACTCTGGAAGTTGTAGAGTAAACTTGGAAATTTTATCCACAAAGAGAATTTTGACCAACTCAGAACAAAAGATTCCAGCGTATGACAATTTCATGCTTTGCCAGGAATTGAAGCAAATATGTGAGATATTGGGTGAGTCAAGTTGGAAAGATAAACTGGGTTAGTCCTTTTCCTTTCAAACACCAGGGTTTGACTAATAGAGATAGAGATATAAACACAAGTACATCCATAAATACATCTATACATGTATACACATGACAAAAGATTTTACAGAATTCGGCAAAGGGCTATAGGGAGTGGAGTTCTGCATAATGTAAGGAGACCCCACAGGAAAAATCCTAAGGCAAAGAGAAAAAAGAGAGAGACCACAAAAGGCAGATAAGATCCAGAGGCTGTTCCAGGAGAGCCAGACTCTGTTAGATTCTAGGGTCACTTGAAGGATCTAGGAACAGGTCTGAAAAAGCAGAATGAAAAGAAATCCATGGCTTTGCTGACTACTTTGATCCTAGATCTTGGAAAGTTGGCTAGTCCTCATCTTTCCCATTTTATAAATGGAAAGGCATGACTACTTCAAGGAGTTTGGTTTCTCAACATCTCTTCTTTCTAAAGAAGGAGCCAGACCTGCCAGGAACTTACTGAGTTGATCCAATAACCTATTAGAATGCATTCTTTTTTTAGAACCCTTTAAATGGTGGCAGAGAATTTAAGATTACCAAAAGCACAGATTATACATGCCGCAAACAGCAGAGCCCTCGATCTCATGAAAGGCAGAGCCTATGAAGTGGGCATGCCAAGAGGCCAGAGCCCAGGTGTCCACTGATTTCCCCAGAACATTGGGGAACAAATGAGGGAAGGTTTTTTCCCCCTGGATTTGAAGCCTCTGAACTAGAAATACAAATTTGTCTAGATCCTTGAGAGACCTTAGGGGTTTTCAAGCTACAGAATGTTACTTGTCCCTACAGGAAAGAAACTCTTTTTAAAACGACTCATAAAATAAGCTCCTAATGAGGCCTCTCAGACATCAAATAGGCAAAGTGAAAACACACTTTGATGAGGTAAGTGTAAGGGGATCAGAAACATTTTCTCCCAACAAAGAGAAAGAAGTTTCCTTTCAAAGTCATGTGGGATGAAAATTTAAGGACGAACCATACTTTGCCAAATCCAAGATATCTGGAACAAGACTTTGAAGATTTGAAATGATCAAGGAGTGCCCTGTTTGGCACCCAGCCAGAAACCCTGGCCTTTGTGCCTTCTGCTGCTTCTCAGGCAGACCTCAGATTTTCAACACATCCACCAGAATGCCCCACTTCTTCAGCAGCCTCAATTCAAATGAGTGCTTTCTAACACACCTCCTTAATAGGAGAGTGAAGAGGAGCAAAATTTTAACTCTTTAAAATTCTGTGGATTCACATACCTTTTAATCTACCCCTAATACTGAATGTTGTACACAGATAATTATACCTTCAAAGGTTATGATTTCAAGTTCAGAACTGTGGGTTTAACATAGTTGAAGATTTTACCTCAATATTAAAATAATTTCTAGAAACCGGAGTTGCTTTTGGCAGAGTAGAGAACAAATAATTTCAGAAGGTACCTGCTGAGTGTTCCAACCCTGGAACTCAGACTGAGCAGCAACCTGAAAGACATAACCTAAGTTCTGTGTTATACTGTTATGTTAAAAGAAATTGGCAGTTTTACTTGACAACCTCTGCAATTCCTTCCTGCACTGAGATTCAGTCATAAATAAATGAAGGTAAAGCAGACCACTTTTAATGGTTAATTGCAAGAGTTTCACTCCTCAGGAAAGCAGTAAGCTATTATTGGGGTCTTTTCTACAACAGCCTTCTTGGGGTCAGGAATCAATGTCTATCTATGCAGTCCTACACCACATGGTCTAGTCATTTAAGTAATAAACTCTGTTCCAAGTAAATAATCTCCTTGAGAATATCTGCAATTCCATTTTATAGTTTTAATATGTAGGTGACTTAAAAAATTTTTGGTTCTCTGAATTCTTTTTTAAAGTGCCCATACCCCTTGCAGGCATCAGATGTCCTCTTTAGTCATACCTACGTAAGATGTGGAGTAGGAGGCATGTAGGTAAACCCATAGAAGGAAAGTCTCTCCACTTCAGTCCTAGTGATGTTTGCTGTGGGAACTTTCCTGTGCACTGTGTGGTGGTTAACTGCATCCCTGACCTCTACCCACTGGATGCTAATAGCATCTTACCCAGTTGTGGAGACAAAAATCATCTCCAGACATTAACAAGTATCCCCAGGTGGGAGATACTCCAGCTGAGAACTGCTGCAGCTGTCAAGGGTAAGAGGTAAAAGGGGCAGGGCAGAAAGGTTGCAGAGGAGGACCTGTGATCTGGAAGGCAAGGACACCAAAGGCAGCATAACCAATGTCACAGTTTTTTCATGGGGTTAGACCCACTTACAGAGAGAGTTTTCATCAGTCACACATCCTACGTCTTCCTGTGCCAGCAAGAACAGAAGTCCTTTGAGATATCTTGGCATTGGCTAAGTTTTCCCCAAAGAAACGGCATGAGTGGGATATCTACATATCTATACATCACATAGACATATGACAATGAATTGACTTCCAAATTCATGTAGTTGGCTGGCAAATCTGTTGGGCAGCCTGGCACACTTGAGCCTGAGCTGAAGCTGCAGGCCACAGGTAATAATTCCTCCTCAGGAAACTTCAGCTCTGCTGTGAAGGTCTTCGAGCTGACTAGATCAGACCTGCCAGATCCACTAGGATGACCTCTTTAACACCCCTCTGCATTAACTGTAGGTGCTAATCACACCTACAAACACCTTTGCAGTCCCACCTAGGTTTATAGGGTAGTGTCCAGTTGAATAACAATGGCACTTTGGTTTGTTCAGGCTACTATAACAGAATACCATAGACTGGGTGGCTTATAAACCACAGAAATTTATTTCTCATAGTTCTGGAGGTTGGGAAGTTCAAGATCAAGGAGCTGGCAGATTAGGTGTTTGATGAGGACTCTCTCCTGAGAGGTTGCCTTTTCAATATAATCTCACAGGGTGGAAGGAATGAAGGATCCCTTTTTTAAAAGAGCAATACTCCTATTCTTTATGACCCAGCCACCTACTCATACTATCACCTTGTGGATGAGGATTTCATCTTATGAATTATGATGGGGGACTTTTGTATGGGAACTATAGCTTAGCCACGTTAACAAGTGAAACTGACCATCAGTGTCCACGAAGCTACTCCTCAGGCCCCTCTGTTTCTCTGAGGACATCCTTCCATTCCTCTCATTCCAGCCTTCCAGTCAGCCCGTATTACTGATAGATCTTGCTCTTAGCCCCTGATGCATGATGCTGTCCTATCATGGCCAGGCACAAGGTCTAAGACCCTCACAAACATTTTTGATAAACTTTAAGAGCATCTTTGAAAAGATCTGAATGCACATTTTCTGCGCCGGTATATACACGACCAGTAAGTACAAGAAATCATGGCGAACATCAATAGACGCCAGGGAAATGCAAATAGAAACCACAATGAGATACTTCATACCCAGTAGGATGACTATAACAGAAAAGATTGCTAATAACAAGTGTGAGTGATGAAGTGAAGAAATTATAAATCTCATTCACTGCTGTAAGTTGGTGCAGCTGCTCTGGAAAGCAGTCTGGCAGTTCTTCAAATGATTAAACAGAGCTACCATCTCATCTAGCCATCTCACTCCTAGATGTATAGTCAAGACAAGTGAAAGCATATGCCCACATAAAAACTGCTATACAAAAGCTCATAGCAGAATTGTTCATAATATCCAAAGGGTGGAAATAACCCAAGCATCTTTCCCTTTAAAATAGATTTTTTCAAGGTGGTATAGCCACATGATGGAATTATTCATCCATAAAAGCAGAGTACAGACACATGCTACAACCTGGAGAAACTTTGAATACATTATGCTTGTTCAAAAAGCAAGTCACAAAGGACCACATATTGCATAATTCCGTTTTATGAAAAGTTCAGAATAGGCAAGTCCATAAGGACAGAAAGTAGATTGGCTGCCAGAGGCTGAAGGGGTTCAGAAGAAATGGGGAGTGACTGCAAGTGGGTATTGGGTTTCTTTCTGGGATGATGAAAGCATTCTAAAACCGATTGTGGCGATGGTTGCACATTGAGTACATTTTGCAGTATAGGAATTATACCACCATAAAGCTGTGGCATATTTGTTTATAATTTTTATTTTTTAATTTAAAAAAAGATTTTGGTACTAGGGATTGACCCCAAGTACACTCTACCACTGTACCACCTCCCCAGCCCTTTTTATTTTTTTACTTTGAGACAGGATCTAAGTTGCTGAAGGTCTTGCTAAATTGCTGAGGCTGGCCTTGAACTTGCTATCCTCCTTCCTCAGCCATTCAGGTCACCTGCATTTTCTTTTTTAAAGAGTGTCTTTGGAAAGCCTGGCAACGCACAAGCTGAACAGACCTGCTGGGGCAGGACTCTGATCAGACCAATGATTAACCAATATCCGTGGCATCTGCTGGCCTAATCCCATGTTGGGAAGCAGGCATTAGAGGAAAGGAAGCAGTAACATTCTCCATGGCCTGGCATTTGCCTCTCATACCAGTGAAAGTGGGAGAAGGAAACTCTTGCCATAGCAGATGAACCCATTCCAGCATCTCCCTTGCAGGGGCCACTCTCAGCCGACAGTTGTGTAGTCTGCCACCTAAAGCAAGTAGATGCAGATGGAATCCATCCAAGAAAAAAATCAAAACCTTGACTAGACAGAGTGTTAGCTCAGAAAATGCTCTTTTACCTCAGTGGCTTAAGAATTTCGATTCATTTGGTAACAGTTTATCTTTGATGATGTACCAATGCATGACTCAGTTTTGTGGCGTTTCGCACCTCTGTGCTGGGAACTTACTAAAGCTCCTTTTACTTCTTCCAGAGACAGCCCTGGACTTTTGCCCGACCTTGCTTCTTCCCCCTGGCTCCCATAATAGGGAATTTCTTCTATGTTGGCCTCTCAGGAAAGGTGCGGAGATGCTGTCATTTCACTGTTATTTATAGCTCTAGCTCTTGGAGGACTTCTCTAGCTTTTGCATCTTCTACTAAAGTAAAAATATTAATTACTAGATAACAGCTTTGTTCAAGATTTTCAAGAAGGAAAAACAGGTTGAAAAAGACACACTTTGATTTTTCTTCAAATTTGACTTTACTAAGATCGGAAGGACAGTGATGGATTTTTAAGCAGAGGCTCACTAACTTGGATCAGTCTGACTATAAACTGCTGTGTAATAAGACTTTACAGTAGCTGTCTTTTTTCACCTGTATTTATGAAACAGGATGTTGAAATAGAACTTTTGGTTTCAGATATGAAGGTCAAAGATAATAAACTCCCTTGGCCTAAAGTGAGGTGCTAGACCATCTCCAAGAACAAACTACAAGATGGTAAAGTCAGCTTTGCCAGCATTAGCCCATCGCCTACCTCATAGCTACAGGAAAGAGGTTGAAGAGATTGGCGAAGGTGGCTATGGGAAGATTTTGATGTGCTGTGATATTTCTCCCCTTTTGTGGGAATGAAGAGAAGGGTTCTTCTCTCATCTCTGTTAGCTGAAGAGAAGTTCGAAGAGACTGCGTGAGAGCTTAACATATATCACTTGGAGTTCGAGAACATAGTCACTGCACCCAACTGCAACATGGGGAAATCTAAAATACGATAACCTGGGGCTGGGGCTGCATTTGCATGCTAGTAGGAAAACTGGTTATCATGGGAATAACCTGCTCTTCTAATTCGATGTTGTCTATGTGCCACATGTAAATTCTGAGAAAGGGAGCAAAACTGGGTCACATTAACAAAGCACCCAAGAAGCTGCCTGAGTGGCGAAGTGACCACAGCAGAGGGGAATGGTCAGGAACCAGGGTTGAAGAGAAGGTTGTATGTGTCCTGTGCAGGACATGTTTTTCGCATCGAGAGAACTGCAGGTTAGAGAGCTCCAGTGATAAGGTAGGGTCTCTATATAATCCATGAATATGCTTGATGAGAAGATCAGTCTTGGCGACCTACTAAAACAAGGGTGACCAGAAAAATCTAAGGAACTTCTCTAATCTGGTGTAGGTAGGACCATTCAAGAGAGTGTTTGAAATAGGCAATGAGATCTAGTGATTATTGTTTAGACATTATACAGGTATTATTTAGTTACTATATTCAAAACATTTTACATAGGTTAATCCATAAAATTGCTTTCTGCTTTCTTCCTGGAAGTCTAGTATGTTCAATAAATCAGCTAACTATATCTTTCCTATCATTTCCATATCTTACCAATACACATTAAATGTCTACTATGTACTATTTGATGCTGAATAGGTTATGAACAAAGCAAATATTTTAATGACAGAGACAAAATATTCAAGTAGACAAACCATGCAAACAAATTGTGGTAAGAGTTCTGAAGCAATAGGCATGGTGCTCAATAGAATAATTAGGGAAAGACAATTTAGATCATTGTCTATAGAAACTTGTAAACATCAGTGTGTGATTCAACTTGAATTAGCTCATGGAATCAGCCACAGAACTCCATCATAGGAAAGGAATTACCAATCACAGAACTCATTTGGGTCAAAAGATTCAGTCATTATGTATGTTAACACCAGCTTAAAGTCCATCCTCTAACCTCACATTGGCCAACTGCAGCGAAGAGAATTGTTTTTTAATACCCCCACCACTGGCACTGAATCTAGGTGGGAACTTCTAAATTTTGTTCTCAAATCAATAAAAATACTCAAAGAACCACCAGTTTTCAGTTACTGTTTGTAATGAGAAACTAGGCAAGGCATAGGAATCTGTCAATCTCAAAGGTCCCCAAAGTATTTTAAGACTGAATTTCAAAATCTTATCAAAAAAGACCTTCTCCATGTCCTCGTTGGGTTGTTTAGAAAATGCAGTAAAGTAGTCTCAATGCCATGAGCTGGTTGTGAGGACCCTGGAAACAATATTATTCTCCCATCCTTTTCAGGCCCTTGTGGTGTCTCTCTGCTTATTCACTTTGCTCTCTTTTCTGTCCTGGCCAGGTTCCTCTGTGTACTCATAACTTCTTGCTCACATTTTTGACTTATTCTCCATTATGGTCATAACTATCCCAAGAAAGTCCTTGTGGGCTTTAGTACCCACTGTGGTGCAAAGATATCATTGATTATTTAATGTACTATCATTTTGATAAGGCCTAATATGTGGAGAATAAATGCAATCATACTAAATACATGTATAGCTCATGTGACACGTTGACTTCAAGTTTAGAGAAGCCATCAGGGAATTGTGTATCTTAGAATGAAAGAAACAGTGAATCCTAATTTGGACCGCAGTTGAGTAGGGCTGTACATCTTTTGCCATCAACCAGATTATGTGGTACCGGCCAGCCTGGAATTGCCAGCTTAGGTGTTCACCTGGGTCTAATCGAATTCCATAATATCCAGAGGATGAGCAGCACTACACATATAGGCCAGGCTGGTGTTCCCTGCAGTTCCCTTAAAAAACTTCTAGGAGCAGATAAAAATCTACTTGCTAAATGTCATGAAGAAATGAGAACAGCCAACCTTTCCTGTCACACTCTTCTGTGTTTTTGTTCACCTTAATCTTATGAATCAGGTATTTTATAGTATGACGACCTTTTATGACAAGATGCTGATTCAGACTATGGAATTATGACCAGATTACTGCTTGGGAAATCATGCCCACATTTGGTCAGCTCTTATCCCTTAGGTCATTTGTTTAGCCTACTGTCTTTAAAGACTGAGCTAGTGTGAAAAATATAATGCCTGAATAATCACACCAGATTGACTTAAATTTCCGGTCAATATTGAACTGTCTTTGAATTGTGAAGTCTAGTAACACCAATGTTATTTTCCAAGTATGGCACTGGCCTTAGAAGACCTGAGGGTGTCAAAGTGGGAAAGCTTCAAGAAAATCTTTTCCCTGCTGCCCTCTGATGAGTAATTCTCATTTTCCCTTAGAAAAATCATTCCTCAGACTGCCAAGAAGCTGCTGGCAGATGTGGGTTATATTAAACAGATGGTAGGTCTACAATTAAAGCTTGTCCATGGCTGGACCTGGTGCATTATGAGCCCAGTGGGAGGACATGCCGGTAGCTAATGAGTGTGGACCACTTCCAGGATTGGGTCAAAGAGGAGAAAATGCTGCATGTGCTTCCGCATGGGATCCTCAGAGAGGATAGCATCTCACCAATGGATTGTTGACAAACCCAGCAGAAAGGAGTCTCAAACAACCCAAACAACTCAAACACTAGCTGATTGAGACACTGGGAAGTTCTTCGCATAGGTACCTGGGAGAGAGAAACCACACAGTGTGAAGTCAGGTTCCCATGCAGAACACACACCTTGAAGTGGAGTAACTCTGACCCTATGCACACACTCTGATTTGATAGAACTAATTGTTTAAACTAATTGTTTAACTTTGGAATGTTAGAGATGGGGGTTTCTTTCCATTGACGTGCAACACACGGCTCATATGTAAAACTAAATATTTCAGTTCTCAGCAGAAAGTTTAGAAACAACTTTGATTTAGAGTAATCCTCTAAAGTACCACAGACCTATTTTTGTTTTGATGTTAAACTACTGTGATGAACAGAGGTTAGGAGAGCACAAGAGTAAAATTTGGAACTTGCATCTAAGCACTGGTCCTTTGACAAATTATAACATAATGGCTGTTACTTCTCCAGCATCTATAAATTAGAGTACAAGTTTTTGAAAGGATTTATAAATTTTGAATGAGAAAAACACTTTTATTGTTAGGAGGTCTAAAATTGACTATATGTCCAACAATATGTTTCTATAAGTCAAAATGAGAAATCAGTAGATGAGACCAGATATCAGATCTGTCCAGAGTGATATGGCCAGACTCTCAAGTCCCAGCTAATAGTCCACTTTCAGCTGGACCAAAAGAAAAAAATCTCTGTTCCCCTCAAATGTCCAGAAGGGCATCTTTGAGTCAGCCTTGGTAGACTTCTGTTCATGTGGCTAATTTCTGGGCTCCAGGCCGCCTGACTCCTGCCTGCCCCCTGCCCACCCACTGGCTTGAGGACAGCTGCCTCCTTGACCTAGAGCAGTGCTTTGCCTGGAAAATATGTCTTGCTGCCTATCCTCCACAGCATTCCTTTCTCAATAACCTGGGGCAAACTAAGCTCCCATTGACCTGCTTGCAACAGACCAACAGACGTGATTTGGAACTAAGTGTTATTTTTAGTGATATTTGTTCTAATCCTCTTCTTTAGTAGAGTGAACAAAGACTCTGGAGACAAAATCAACTCAGTGAAGTTTGGAATGGAGTGTGACAATAAAGAGAATGGTAGCCTGGCCGTTGAACAAGGGAAAACCAAAGCAGAAGGATCCCCAAGTTAACTGGGGCTTCCTACTCTCCTGTTCACCTTTCTTTCCTGTTTACACCAAATCAAAATGTTAAACTAAAGTCACAAAACAGTAGTCTATTTGTTTTTTAAATCCACCCTGGGAAAAAGAACCAGGTAATTCCGTTGGTTAGAAAGACTAAACACACATGCTCCCTCTATTCCCTGTGTCCACGCCAATGGGTAATTAACAGAGATCACTTTCCAGGGAGGTCTGCAAACAAACAGGGGCTGTGTGCCTGAGCCGATGGGCACTTTTCAGTCCAGAATCCAGAATGATCCTAAGAAAAGAGATAGGAGGTAAGTAACAGAGGGTGATTGAAACTCTGTTGGAGGAGCCAGACCCTGGAAGTGTCCCCAGAACAGAAGGTCTCTAATATAGCCCACGTCCAGAAATGCTGAAAGCAGAGCAAACTCACCCAAGCACAGAGCCCTTTGAGAACTTCAACTGGAAAAGTAAACGGAGCTTTGGCAGGTCAAACGCATTTAGGACAGGATATTTATACACAGCTATTTCTATAAATGGAGCTGATCAGAAGTAGGTATTTTAGTTTCACTCAGTTTCTGTCCCCTCAGGCACACACAGACATCACAAGTATTTATGTATTTCACATGGCGTGTGTGTGTGTGTGTGTGTGTGTGTGTGTGTGTATGTGTGTTGGGGGGGGTAGGTGTTATATGCACAGAGAAGTCATTCTGATTTTTTTTGGGGGGGTACCAGGAATTGAACTCAGGGGTGCTTAACCACTGAGCCACCTCCCCAGCCCTTTTTAATACTTTATTTAGAGACAGGGTGTCACTGAGTTGCTTAGGGCCTTACTAAGTTGCTGAGGGTGTTCTCCTGCCTCAGCCTCCCAAGTCCCTGGGATTACAGGCGTGTTGCCATGCCAGGCTCTGATTTTGATTTCTAGCAGTTCAACACATCTCCTTCAGGGTCCACTCACTAATCTGCAAACCTTTAGGATTAGCACTAGGATGGTTCTATAAGAATCCTGGTCTGAAAACAAGTTAAAATAACATTTTTACTCCCCACCCAAAGGCTCAGAGTTTTTAGGGTGAGGCTATAAATAATCTGTATTTTTAAGATCTTCCCCAAGTGATATTGATGCCAGTTTTAGAAAGCATTGATTTTTCAAAGGCTCTGAAAAGTGAAAAACATACAGAGAGATGTTAACTGGAAATACTTATTTTATAGTTTTTCCCAAGTCAGGATTGCTAAAATTTATCTGACCAGATGTATTTAAATAGAAATACATATTCCAAATAGCGCTATATGGTAAAAATAATCGTGGTATTACCTAATCATTAGGGTCAAATTTGACAATTGGAAGATCACAGAGTTAATACAAATTTCAGTATATTGAAATTTTAGCCAGAACAATTAGGCATGAGAAAGAAAGAAAAATATATAAATAGGAAAGGAAGGAGTCAAATCATCCCTATCTTCAAATGATGTGATTATCCTTAGAAGACCTTATAGATTCTACCAGAAGACTTTTTGATCTGATAAGCAGATTTAGCAAAGTAGCGGGATACAAAATCAAAATACAAAATTCAATAGTTTTTCTGTACACAATGAACATGCTGAGAGAGAAATCAGGAAGATAATTCTATTCATAGTGGCTTAAAAAATATACCTAGCAATAAACCTAACCGAGGAGGTAAAAGATTTCTATAGTATGATGGAATTTACAGAACATGGCAGAAATTGAAGAAGGCACAAGAAGATGTACTTCTTGTTTAATATTAACAGAATCACTATTATTAACATGGCTATATTACAGATTCAATGCAATTCCCATCAAAATATCAATACGAATTCTTCACAAAACTAAGAAAACAAAAACAAAAACCAAAGTCTGAAGATTCACCTGGAGGCAACAAAGACCCCAAATAACCAAAGCAATCCTGAGCAAACAGAGCAAAGTTGAAGGCATCTCAACACCTGATTTCTGATTTCAATATATACTACAGAGCATAGTTGCAAAAACAGCATGAAGACCAATACACTGGCATAGAAACAGTCACGTAGACCAGTGGAATACAAGAGAAAATGCAGAGATAAACACAGCTACAGTCATCTGATTCTTGACAAAGATGCCAGAAACATGTTGGAGAAAAGACAGTCTCTTTAACAAAAGGTACTGGGAAAACCAAATATCCATATGTAGAAGACCGAAACTAGATTCCCATCTCTGGCCCTGCCTAAAAGTCAACTCAAAATAGATCAAAGACCTAAATATAAGACCTGAAATTTTGAAACCACTGGAAGAAAACCTAGGCAAAATACTTCAGCAGATAAGCACAGGACTCCTGTAGCTCAGGAAATAAGAGCAAGAATCAAAATCCAACAACAAAAAGGACAGCATCAAATCACAAACTTCTGCACAGCAAAAGAAACAATTATTAGTGAAGAGACAGCCGACAGAATGGGAAAAAATCTTTGTCATCTACTCTTCAGAGAAAGTATTAATCCAGAATATATAAAGAGCTCAAGAAACACCAAAAAATAAAACATAAATAAAAATAAATAGCAAGCCAAAATCAAATAACTGAATCAATAAATGAGCAAATGAACTGAACAGACACTTCTCAAAAGAAGAAGTACAAATGGTTAATAAATTAGATGAAAAAAATGTTCACCCCCTTTAGGCATCATGGAAATGCAAATCAAAACTACAGTGAGGTTCTATTTGGGTCAGTTTTTTTTTTTTTATTGTTGTTGTTGGTTTTGTTTTTTGTTTTGTTTTGTTTCCTTTCAGAGAGGGTTGTTGATGGCACCAAAAGACTTGATGAGAACTGTTTTAGGGGGAGGAAAAGTTTATTGGGAGCTCAGGGTTTCAGAGGTCTTCGTCAACAGATGTCCAACTCCATTGTTCTGGGCCTGGGGTGAGGCAGAACATCATGGCAGAAAGACTTGACAGAGGAAAGCCGCTCAGGAAGCAGAGAGAGCTCCCCTCACCACAAACAAAATATAAACCACAAACGGACACGCTCAGTGACCCACCTCCTCCAGGTACACCATGCCAGTCTATAGTTACCACCCGGTTAATCTCTAGGAGGATATAAAATGTACTGATTGAGTTAAGGCTCTCACAACCCAATCATTTCACCTCTGAACTTTCTTACATTGTCTCACACATGAGCTTTTGGAGGACACCTAATATCCAAACCATAACATTCTGTCCCATTCCCCAAAAGCTCACACTTATCTCACAGTGCAAAATATACTTAGTCTAGTCATTAAAGAACAGAAGTGGTAGAAATTACAAAAAGAACATAGTTACTTTGACAATGATGGAACAAAAATGGGGAGGAGGAACTAAAAAAAATTAGAAGTCTTGTGCTCTGTGACGGAAGTAGCTTTGTGCTGTGCCAAAATTCAGTCTGAATTAGGAATGGGATAATGCCACTCCTGGGTATTTTCCCAAAAGATCTAAAATCAACCTACTACAGCTACACAGCAACATCAATGTTTCTAACAGCACAATCCACAATAGCTAAATTATGGAATCAACCCAGATGCTCTTCAGTAAATGAAGGGATTACGAAACTGTGGAGTGTGTACACACACACACAAACACATGCACAAAATGGAGTTCTATTCAGTCATTAAATAAGAGTAAAATTTTGGCATTTGCCAGAAAATGGAGGGAAATGGAGAATACTATGCTAAGTGAATTAGCCAAACTTAGAAACTCAAAGGTCAAATGTTTTCTCTCATATGCAGAAACTAGAGTAAAATAAAGGAAAGGGGGAGGGAAGAATAACATTACATAAGGAACCAATCAAATACAAAGTAATAGATGAGTTAAAGGAAATCTAGTAGACTAGAGGAAGGAAAACAGGCGGTGAGGGAGGACAAGTAGGACAAGGGGCAGGGAAATGGGGTAACCATGATCTGAAGCAATTTCTTTGCATGCATGAGTAAGTTGGGATAAACCCGACTACTATGTAGAACCATAAAGCTCTAATTAAAAAAGAATAGGATGATGAAGGAAAACAGTGGTCAGGAGTGAGATTTGCGGTGGTGGAAGGGAGGCAAAATTTCTCTTCTACCCTCTTAGGCCCTTCAGTAGGGCCTAAGAATTAAATCAACACAAAACCAGTTAACAGGAGAAAAAGACACAAATTTTATTTGTAACTTTTGCATGTATATGGGAGCCTTACAAGAAAAATGAAGATGCCAAGAAACAGAGCCAAAAGCTTAAACTCTAGGTTGGATGGAGTAGTAAATTGTGAACACAGGACAGAAGGAATGAGTTAGGGTAGTTAATTGTGGAAAAGTGACCAGAGAGGTGAGGGTTAACTTAACAAGGTGTGTTGGTACATATTTTTGGCCTCAACTTCCCATTTCTGTTGAAAGGAGTTATTTGCTTTCCACTGATACAGGGAGGGCCCCTTTCACACAGAAGTTTCATCAGCTTTCAGGAAGGAAAAGGAGGTTCAAAGAGTCCTTATTATATCTACTTTTATTTCAAGTTCTTCTTCTTCAAAAAAAAAGCAGCTTGTGAATCTTTACAAGGATGGAAAAGGTTTTTCTGTAGAATTAGAAGGCTGTGACAAAGAACTGTGTTTGAATTATTCTTGTAGCTGTCTCAAGCAATAAGGCAGTGGTAAAAGAAACTATATGCTGATTTTGCAGGAAGGAAACAGCAATTGCTGCTGTCATTTAGAACATAAATTGGCTTTTACAAGACATCATAGAAGCAAAAGATGATCAAGAATAGAGGCAACAGTAGAGTGAAGCAGACATCATTACCTCATGTACATATGAGACTGCATGACTGATGTGATCCTACAATATGCACAATCAGAAAAATGAGAAATTGCACTTCATTTATGTATGATTTATCAAAATGTATAAATGCATTCTTCTGTCATGTACAACTAATTAGAAAAAATAAAAAGTTAATTAGAAAAGAAGAATAAAGAAATATTCCAAGCAAAAAAAAAAAAATAAGAATAGAGGCAAAACAAAATACATCTATACCTTAAGTTATTTTCTCTGTAACTTTCTGGAAAGCAAATATATCCTGAGTGTTAAAGGTTGAATAGATTGTCTTTTAGGTGTTTTGAGTGACAGATGCTGAAGTTTCTATGATGTCTATGTTGCTAGATGTTTAATACATACCATGAAGACAATCTTAAGTATCTGTTTCAAGATCCTCTTCAAATGAATCAAATGTGTGTTATATAGAATCACAGCTGTTCCTATAGATACTGGCTATGAAAAAGGTGAAACTTCCATGAGGAATTCCAAATGTAAAAGAATACCACGTTACCACCAAATTTTCTTCATCAAGGCATATATAATAATAATAAAAACATTAATAATAGTAATAACAATATTATAGATGAAATATATTGATGCTTGTGATGTGTCAGATAGGATGTTAACTGCTTTAATGCATTTGCTACATCATCCTTTTGACAACCTTAGAGTCAGGTGTTATCATGATGCCAATTTTATGCATGGGAATATTCAGGTGGTAGAAAGGATTGAGGAATATGACTCTTCAGTAATAAAGAAACTAGGATGGGTTGATTCCACAGGTCAGGGTCAAAGCCATTGACTTGGCAGCATTTACACAACAGCATGTACTGGACAGTATTCCAGGGTATTTAAAAAGAACTTACAAAGAACAGTAACACAAAAGAGCATAGCATATTTCAAGACTATTAAAAATAATTCCTCTAAATTCTCTTCTTTTATATTAATTTATACCCCCAGGTAGATGGTGTAAGAATGTGCACTGATTGTCATGAAGCATCCCAGGTGAAGAGCTAGTAAAGCCCATGTTGATCAGTTTTAATAATCCCCTTATTCCTTGTACTGTGACTAGCACTCACTTCCTTTCTGATGATGGATCTGCATTTAGTTCAGATGCTTAAATGTATCCTCATCTGAGGTGTCACCACTCACACTTATAACCCTCAAACAAAATGTATGAAAAGTGAAGATTAATGGTTTTTAAACTATTTGCAGCAGGAGAACCTTGGTTTTCTCATGAAAGAGTATGCACTAATAGCAACACTTAAAATATCTGCTTAAGACATAGCTGAAGACTTGGGAGACAAGATTATAGTCTGACTTATTTTTTACACTTACCATTTATCCTTTTAATGGGAATTGATATTTCCTCCTTTAATGAGAAATATGGAGCTGATTCAAGAGGATTACTCACATTATAAATGAAGTCAGCCCTTGGAGCCATTCAAAATCCAGAATGCATATTCATCTGGGGTACTGCCTACCACATTCATAACTACAGCAACATCCCTTTAAGGGGATGAGCCTAGGAATTTTTCTTATGGGATCAACTGGTGTCAATTCACTCTGTGTTATGAAGACTCCACAGAATCATACAGTAATGAGCTCTTTAAGAAGAGGAAATGTGTTTACTTTTTCTCTGTATCTTTGAATACAGGTATTCATGTGTGACTTAATGGATAAATAAATAATAAGAGTAGATAAAGAAGCAAAAAGGAATGATTCTTCTCTATCCACTGCTAATTAGAAGTCACTTGACATTTCTACCACTACAGACTTTATGTATATACACTCTGATTTAATAGGTCTAGGATATGGAACTATATATTTGAAATCCCCTAGGTGTCCTGAATTATAGGCAGGTGGAAAACAATGGCATTTATATAATTCAGATAAAGAAAAGGCCCACTGCTGGTAATTAACATACTACATTATTAATTAGTGAATCTATTTTATATTATGTAAGTATATAATTTATATATACACTTGTAGTGAGTGTTTTCATTTGTTTCCAAAATAATGAAATATTATTATTAGAAATTATTAAAATAATTTAAAATAACTAGCAGGATGCTACATATATCGGGTCAAAAAAGGTAAGTGAGATAAAAAAGTAAGTGATAAAAAAAGTAAAAGAATTCACAGGCAAAATATTCTTGGTTCAGAAATAAGGTGGAAAGATTGTGCAGGTTTGGAAAAGGCGGATGCCAGATGCGTCGGAGAAAGCATGGATCAGAAGTAGCATTTGCATCTATTTTTGGGGTTTTAGCATTCTGAAGTGATTCAGGATAAGGTGAGCTGAGTCCATCTCTCCCTGCTACGGTTTGCTATTGATTTCTTTTCCCTTTTGTGTGTTCCTTGAGTCTGACACACATCCATCAAGGAGAAAATATTTGTATTGCTGGTGATTCTTTCAGGAAAGTTCTCGCTTGCCCAGAGTATTCACCTCAATATTATCACTTAAGAAATTAAACACTCGAGCTGCCATTTAAGCATAAATCTGGGAATGATTACAGACATTTCTAACAATAAGAAATGGTTTTAACTGTCTGGAGATGTTAATCAGAAAGGGAACAATAATCCCCGAGGAAGATGTGTTCAGCTGGGTGCCCCCAGGCTTCTGAATCTGAGGCTATTCTTACAGCTCAAAGGATTTGGTGTAGTGTGAATATAGGGGGATGGACAGCCTGCGGAAGCTAAGGGAGAAGCAGAGAGCACAGAATGCAAAGTCTTTTCAAAGTCTGAATATCCCTAAACTTGAAGGAATCAAATTGTGGGTCAGCAGTTCAGCTTTTGTGCATGACCTTCAATAGGTCAACCCGAATTCAGAATGAAATGGGACACTTGTGGGTCTCTCCAGGCCAGATTTCCTTTCACAGTTCTCACTCAGCTGCCCAGGAGGCACCAGACAGCTGCCATTTTCAAACACACCCCTGGATCCATTGCCTACTTTGATAGTGGGAAGTGGAAAGTGAGAAATGTCTCTGGGTTCCTACTCACTTTAAACTGGTCAGACCACTAAAGGGAGGGTGAGTTGTTTCCCTCACCCCTGATCCCAGTGAAGGAGCAGTTTAACAGAAAACAAATCACACTGACTCACAAATACCCGAAGAATGAGACAGACCGGAAGCCTAACTCAATTCTATAGGACATCCGATTAAAGTGCTAACAAAGTCTGCAGTTCCCTGCACAGGGGATCCAGGGCCACTCAGTAAGTAAGTACTTGGAGGGCAAATGTTAGATAGGGTTCCTTCTTCCAAAACTGTGAGGCTACAAATGATTTCTTCAACTTTTAAGGCCTCAGGACAGTGTTAATTCTGAAAACACTATTCTATGGGAGCACTTTATTCTCAAAAGGAAATAAGAAAACATTGACTTTCTTTAAAATATCATCAAGGAAATTAGTAAAATGTTGAATATGCAGAGAAGTCAATAAAATTCACAGCACTAATTCCTGCAGTGTTCAGACTAGGTTTCAGAGGAGTATAAAAGGGGGCTTATGCATCCTAGGAAGAAGCATGGAGAACTGAGACAAGTACTGCACTTGGAATTCACATCTTGTCTCCTCCATTTACTAGTTCCCATCATGGACAAATCATTTTACTACTCAGGGTCTCCATTTCCTTTTCTTTAAAGTGGGAATTGAGCTGTTGAGAACATTAAATGTGAACATATAAATTACAAATCTTAGTAAATTTCTTGGCCTCTAGTTGCGCCATAGCTCAATGAGGCTAAAATAAATGACATTGGGTTGGAAATAACCTACTGGGTCACTTGGTGCTCACTTACAGTAATATGACAAGGCTGTAGCATGCACCTAGCTTATCCTTCCAAAACAGTACTCCACTGCAGTCAGAGCTCATGTGACTCACCCTAGTGTGACAAGGTGGGAAAACATGGCAATAACCAGCTTTGATTCAAACACACTGGAGCCTAATGGTGTAAACTTAGTTAAATTGCTTAACTTTTCCAAGATATTTTCATCTATTAGATGAAAATAATAAGAGAACCTATTTGACAGAGTTATGGTGAGGATTAAGGAGGATAATAAATTTCAGTTGCTTGACTTGATGCTTAACATGTGGTGATTAGTCAAAGAATTTTGACTATTATTAACATTATAGAGATCAAAGGTTATGTGACTGGAATTACTGTTCAGTGTGAGCACATACAGCAAAAATGCAATGGACTAATTAGTCAGAGAACAACAAAACCTGATTACATACTGCTTACAATTCAGTATTATTGTGTAGTAAGAGCTATAATTTTCTTCAAGCGTCAGACTTTCAAGATTGCCCAAGATAAGAGACCAAAACTCCAGATATTTCTATAGTTTTTAATTCTGCTTCAAAATAGTTGGGGACTCATTCATATCCTGATTCAAATGAAGGGATATGAGTATTTTCCTAATGAATAAATCAAAAGATTTAGTAAGAGGAAAGAAGTAAGCCAGAAATACAGAACAATTAATTGGATTATAATAATCAACAGATGAAGTCTCAGAAGTGTTGCCATTTTTACATTTTGGTGCCTGATAAATTCCATTATATCAGTGGAAGTCACAACAGTGTTAACTGTTGGATGCAGGAATGGTCAAGACAGTCACCTAATACCCAGGTACTTGGGGTGCATAATACAATCGCCTATGCTACACTCAGCATTTTGAGGATTACAATGGACAAAAGGCCTCATCCCTCAAGAATGGAAAGGCCATGGCTAATATTAGAAGAAACTGTACCGCAACAGAGCAGGATGGCAAAGGCAAAGAATTTCTGTGGAAACCAATATGAAATGCTGGAGAGGGTCCCACTGTAATTTCCTTGGTGACAGTCCAAAAGCACTAGCTCATGAAGTCTTGGGTGCAAACAGAGAGCGAGGTCACATTTTATAAGCCAAAGTCAGCCCCACAAGAAGTTTTCTGGGGCTTTTTCTGAAGAGCCTAAGGGACATCACTGAATAAGCTGCTGGGGTTTTAAACAAAATTGGAACCATGGTGTTCACTAAAGACTCTATTGTTGTTAAAAGGGTCCTGAGACGCAGGTGTTAAGAAACATTTGTCCTTCAAAGTGAGGAGAAAGTCTTCCCAGGAAGGTTTTAGACCATGTTCCTCAAAGCAGAGAATCTAGTAAGCAATTTGACACATACTGTTATCTACTCAACTTTTCCACTCCCAACACACATGGAAAGAATACATTGCTGCATTTATTTATTTACTTATTTATTTATTTATTTTAATTTTGTTTTAGTTGTAGGTGGACACAATACCTTTATTTTATTTTATTTTTTTGTGTGTTGCTGAGAATGGAACCCAGGGCCTCACTCACGCTGGGTGAGCACTCTACCACTGAGCCACAACCCCAATCCCTACATTGCTGTATTTAACAAGTTGGTCAACACACATCCTGACCATTGACTGTGGAATAGACTTAAAGCTAATGGTAACCAGCAGTTGCACTGCTGTTCTCCTCTATGGAGAAGAATAGTCCAAGAGATGGGCCTATAATCTTTCTCTTTCATTCATTCTCCAGGAATCCACCCAGTGATACCAAGTCACCACCATATTATAGGTTTCCCACTAGTTTTTCCACAGATAATGGCAACTGTGGAATATTTTCCCCTGAGTTAAGAAGTCTACATTAAGACTAAGTTTTACCCAAACTGCTTATCCAAGCTCTGTCATCATTGGTCAGGAGGGGTAGCTACTAGCTCAAGTACTATCATACGCTTTCATGAGAGCCTTCCTTTTTATGAAATGCTGACAAAAGTTGGGCTCTGCTAGAATCCTCACCCAGAGTACATGTGCTTATGAATTTAAGGTTCTGCATCTTTTATTGACAGGATGTTTTGAATTCAATAAGCTTTTGAAAACAAAGGTATTATATTTGACAGTGAAAGAATATACAGACCTTGGTTAATTAGGTTGTAAATAGTACCTCCCTGTATAGAGACTCTCTTTAGCTATGATCTATGTAGGAACAAAACATATGTGTTTTTATTCTAAAAATTTTATGTACAGAATAGATTTATGTAGGAAAACGAAGAGTCTCAGATTTTCTTCCTGGGTAATGGTATGGTTCCCAGTGGTAGGAACCAAGGCCAAAGCCATGCTCCTGTACAGAAAGTTCAGAGCTGCTGGTGATCCTCAAGGTTAGCAAGAGCCTCAGGAGGCTGTGAAGGTGTTATTGATAATGAGCAGGGTAGACATGGGCATGTGGGCAGTGTACACTTTTGGCATCATCACTCTGAGCAAATTAAGGAGATAAAAGACCCAATCATCTGATGGAGGAGGATCTGCACACCTTTTTGCTCCCTGGGAACTTCTCTACTTATTTTTTCCTTCTTTACACTCAAATTGTATAAGACCAGGGAAATTATGACCCATTTCCTTTCTTCCTGAAAAAGGAAGAATGAGCATCTCATTGAAGAAATAGTCCTCTTTACAGTGGAAGGATGAAGATGGTGAAAAAGTGAAGAGTCATCTCTGTATTTCTACTTGTTTTCAGAGAAAACAAGAATTATTCTTGTTTACACATTTCCTGCTACTCATATCCTCATGTTACTTAATCAAAATCTCTTGTTTCTATCTCAGAAACCTCTCAAATCCACCTTCTCTTTTCCATCCCCAATCACACTCCCTTCTTGCAGTAGCACAGTAAGTCTCACTTACATTACTATAAAATCCCTCCAACTGGATTCTCTATTGTTTCCCTTCATTTGGTTCATCTTTCACACTGTTATCAAAATTGTCTTTCTGAATGAAACTAATCAAAATATGTCATGGGCATGTATGAACATACCACAATGAATGCCACTTTTAACTATAATGCACCAATTAAAAATAAGTAAAAAAATATTCTCTCTGAAACAAAACCTGATCCTGCCATTTCCTTACTTAGATATGATTCCCTGTTGTTTCAGGAATTCTGATCTGAGTCTAGGATATGGTCTAGGAAATAATGCTAAACAAAAGCAACAGCTAATTCTAAGGAATAGCTACTATGGAGAACTACTGTATTAAACTTTTCTAAGGAAAAGGATACAGATAGATGTGACATTTATCTTGATAATATACCTCAAAATTATTGTGTTTTTAATTAATTTATTTTGATTCATTGATCACAAATGGAGTGCAGCTGTTGTTTCTCTGGTTGTACACAAAGTAGAGTCACACCAGTTGTGTAATCATACATGTACATAGGGTAATGATGTTTGTCTCATTCTGTTATTATTCTTACCCCCTACCCTGACCCCACCCCTCTTTTCCCTCTATGCAATTCATCCTTCCTCCATTCTTGCCTCCCTTCCACCCCGCATTATGTATCATTATCCACTTATCAGAGATATCATTCGGTCTTTGGTTTTTTGAGATAGGCTAATCTCACTTAGCATGACAGTCTCAAAATAATTATTAAACCAAATAAATGGAGTTAATTTTTTCCTAGTATGTCATTTAATTTGGTAGATGCTACATTAAATAAATCTGTCATTTATAAAAGATGTGATATTAGATGGATAATAGATGTGGTACTGCTCTATGTTGTTCCTCTGACATGTAGTTCTATGTGAAAAGAGGAACCATTATGATAATACAATATGGGGACGGGGTAAGGGAAAATGGAGGAAGGATGGATTGTGTAGAGGGAAATGAGGGGAGGGGAGAGGGTGGGGGAAGAAAAGATAATAGAATGAGACAAACATCATTACCCTATATACATGTATGATTACACAGAGTGACACTACTTCGTGTACAACCAGAGAAATGAAAGTTGTACCCCATTTGTGTACAATGAATGAAAAAAATTAAAAAAGAGGAACCATTGATATGAAAGACCCATCAGCATTATAGACCTCTAGGCGGCCATTTTAACCAAATCAAGCTAGCTCTCCTGCACCAATTACATCCCCTGCTTCCTCCTCCAGCTCTTCCAGGTCATTCGAGTTCTGTTAGAACTCTCCTTCTCTTCCTTGAAGATGGGGAAGGAGGAAAACAAACAAACAAACAAAAAGGAGAATGCCAGGCAATTCAGCACTAGGAAGAACTGCTATGTGAAAAAAAATCTTATTTTCATGGTCCCTCTATTTCAATTTTAATTTTAGAAATAGTCCATTAGGGACAAAGAAAATAGATAATAAATGCTCATGCACCCATTATCCGACTTCAAAATGATCAACATCTCCAATCTTGTTTCATTGACACTCCCACACTCTTTTCCGCCAGATAGACTAGATTGTTTTAAAACAAATCTAAGACACTGTTTTCTTTTTCTATAAAAAATTATACTATGAATCTATAAAAGATAAGAACTTTTAAAACAGAACCAAAATAAACTTATTACATTTTTTAGTGTTCTATTACTTCTATAACAAATTACCAAATCCTACTGTCTTAAAACAAACAAAAAAAAATCATTCTTATATAGTTCTGGAGGCCAGAAGTTGGAAAGGGGTTTTATGGGGCTAAAATCAAGATGTCAGCAGGGCCAGTTCCTTTTCAAGTCTCCAGGAGAGAATCCATTCCCTACTAATGACCGTGTTTGGCTGCTGGCTACATCATGCCAGACTTCAGGGGGCCTCTCACTTTTTCTTCATTGCTCTTCTTGCTTCTCTTTTCTAAGGGCCCTCATGATTACATTTAGGGCCTACCTGAATTATCATCAACAAGAGCAGCAAAGATGTTGCCAGGACACTTATACTCACAATGCAGATTGCTGATATTTGAGAAAAGGGAGTATGATTAACCAATGCCAGCACACCTACATTCTCATCTGGTGACTGCCAAGTTGTTGTAGTGAGAGAAGAGTAGAAATGTGATTATCCCATGGAGGGCAATTTTTTAATTGTTAAAAATATAAATGTTTGCATTCCTGCCAATAAAATGGGCTGGCCTCACTTGGGTAAAGTGAAGGATTGATTGGCACTAGAGGTTCTGTTCAACTTGGGCAACACAGTACCTTTTGATAAGAACTCAGGATGACAGACTGTTACCAGTAAACTCCTTTACTGACAGCACCTAAACAATGGGCAGAGAGATTCATTAGGTAGATGGATCAGTAGGAAAGTCAAACCCAGTACATTTATTTAAAAATAATCATTGGGGGCTGACATAAATTGCTTTTCTACTTTTCATGGTACAGTACATGCATTGTGTTCCACATGAAATAAAGATCAGATGGTTATTGAAAACATGTGAATCCTTCACAATGTGGTTGGAGTAACATATGGTTTTAATAACAGAGCAGTATTTGTTTAACATACAGTGACTTTATTATTAAATGTGGTATGATTATTTAATTTAAATGTCAAATATTGAAACTAGCCTGGTTAAAGATTAACAGCTAATACCTACTTAATGTTAAATATTCAGCAAATGCTTTTTAATGTGGAATTACTATTTAACCACTTGAGTCCTGGAGCCTTTCTTCCAATTTAATCTATTATCTTTCAGACACTGTTTAAACATTAGAATCACAAAACTTTCTCATTTCAATATCCCCAAAGAGCTTTCAATCTGTGCCTTCTTCTTTATCTATCTACAGGAAGAGGAGACCAAAAAAGGTCGAATAACTTATTAGTGGTGTCATTAATAGTCTTCTGCTTCCCAACCCACCTTTTTCATAACACCACTGCCATTGTCATGAAGGATTATGTGGGCTTTAATGGCCCAGTGTTTTATAAACTAAGAGGACAAAGGCTACATTTTATTTATGTGCCAGTCCTCAAGATCTGTGCAAGGCCAATACAGGTAAAATTGTCCTTCCTTATCCATAGTCTCCCTTTACTCCACCAAAGGAAGGAGTTCATGGTTCAACAATGCTTTGCCACATGTCCAGGCTTTAAATTCCTTTCTGTATTCCTGGTGCTGAAGAAGGAAGTTCTTACTCCAGATCTTCATGATATCTGTAGGAAGGACAGAACTGAATCCAACTGTCTTGAAGAGAAAGAATGACTACCAAGTGTTGAAAACCCAAAGTGGGAAGCAAAGTTGTTGCAGAGGGTCATGAGTTTTGTTATGGTTTGAATATGGAATGTTCCCCAGAGCTTCATGTGTTGATGATATAATCCCCTACACAACTGTGTCCAAGCCTGGGGATTTTTTTTAATATGAATGGATCATGAGGGCTCTGATCTTATCAATGGATCAATTCACTTATGGTCTCATAATTGAATGGACTATTGGAAGGGGATGAAAACTTAGGAGGTGGGGCCTCCTTAGAGGAAGGATGTTCCTGTGCCCTAGCAGTATGTATCTTATCCCTTTCTCTCTCTCTTCCTCCTCCTCCTCTTTCTCCTCCTCCTCCTCCTCCTCCTTCTCCTCCTCCTCCTCCTCCTCCTCTTTGCTTCCTGGCTGCCATGAGGTGAGCAGCTTCTCTCTGCCACACCCTTCCACCATGATGTTTCTGCTTGGAGCCAACCATGGACCCAAAATCTCTGAAACAATGAGACAAAATACATCAGTCCTCCTTTAAGTCAATTTTCTCATGTATTTTGTCAACAGTGATGGAAAGCTGACAAACCCAAGTTTTCAACCTTATAGCAAGTTAAGATCAAACCAGGAAACTTTATGTTTCTGGGTTTAGCTGTGATTTCTGTGTGGATCAAGCCAACAGTGGAGGAGAATTTGATAAGTGTTCTATGAAAGTGAAACTCCCAACTCTTCTTTCTCACTAAATTTCTTTTCTAATCAGGAGTGGAAGAGATAGCAGGAAGAGGGGATTGTTATATTAGGGCTATATTCACACATTTTCTCTGCTATGTGCAAGTAAAAACAGGCTATTTCTGTGTATATCCAAATAGAAACATCAGTCCCAACATTCAGCAATATAGGAAAGCTGATTCCTGTTAATAATTAGACGTATTCTTTTGAAACTACTGGACCTTCCCAACAGTAGAATGGTGGAACAGTTAAAGTCCTGAGCTCCTGATCTTTGAGAATGTTTGAATAAAGAGAAACTGAAGAAAGAGCTCAGATCAGCCATCAGTGAAATGATCTGTGATGCTTCTTCTGTCCAACCTGAGATGCTATGGAGCTGTTTTAAAAACTCTGGGTTCATTTTTCATGAAGTAACATTTTACTATAGATCCCTCAGGTGTGATTTTCTCAAGACAGAGAGGAAAGCCAAGGCACACATAGGAGAGGGAGAGAAAAAGAAAAGGATATCCTTCAAAGGAGGGAGGGACCTACAACAAGCCAGTGAAGAGCAGGCCTGAGTTACCACAATGGACAAATGGGTCCCAGTTCCTTTGTTGATATATGAGAACAAGGAAGAGCTAGGACAAAATTCTCTGGACCAGGGCATAAGTTGGGGGTGGGAAATGTCAGAAGGGGCATCCTAGCACCTTGGATATCTCACTAAACTTGAAACAAATTGCCCACAGCTCTTCTCTTGTCTCTGTGCAGTCTCAGGGCCACTTTCTCATACTTCTCTCTGCACTTGTGCCTTTGCATGTGGTTTCAATTCTTCCCTGCATCAGTTCAGGCATGAATATTAGACTCTTTTATGATTCTCACCAAGCACCCAACTCATATAACCTTTCATGAATTCAATAATTTTACTGAAGATTTGAATTCTCTGGCTATATCAAAATTGGCCTGGCAGCCAATGGAAATCAGAGAGTAACAGCCTTATGTCTATGGTGCTTGGAGGCTCAAAACCTATTTCCATAATACCCTTCACAGTTCTGGGGAAAAGGTGTTAGAAAGTTCTGGGCAGGTGACCATCAAGTATCTCAATATGAGTGTACCCTACCTCAAAGACTGAAACCTAATTTCACTGTGTGGACAAGACCCAAACTTTGAACATGTGGGAGAGATAAGTACGGTCAAAATTGTGTATTATGTTGTGAAGAAAAGGTGAAGAAGTTGGGAATGTTTATCAGTAAAATAAGTTCATTCTTATGAACTACCTACTATGTCCCAGGCAAGGTTCCAGGTGTTTTCATGCATATCACCATATTTAATCCTTCATAGACCCTGAGAGTGGTACATGACAACACTTTTGTAACTCCCCATGATCTCATTTATTAGTAGTCTGGCCCCAGTGCCAAACATATAGCCACTCTATAATGTGTGGAGCATATTGAACATGTACAGTAATTGACAGGCTGACTAAAGAAACAATGGTCAGATGAAGTCTAATCCTGGTGACATTTGCTGGACACCTATTATGGGCTCCAAGTAAACAACTTTTGTCTCCACATGAGGAGTTGTTTAACAGATCAGAATGAATACAGAATAGAATACTTCTATGCTTTTGGCAATGATCTAAAAACATCAGCAGGGATCATGGAGAAAGACCTACTACTTATTCTAGGAAATTTAGTAGACATTTTTTATTAAGGCTTCAAGAAAAGATTTTTTCCCACTCTGTAGGCTCTTTTTTCACATTATTGATTGTTTCCTTTGCTGAAGAAAAGCTTTTTAATTTGAATCCATCCCATTTATTGATTCTTGCTTTTATTTCTTGCACTCTGGGGGTCATGTTAAGGAAGGCTGGTTCTAAGCCTACATGATGAAGATTCGTGCCTACTTTTTCTTGTATTTGGTGAAGTGTCTCAGGTCTAATTCCTAGATCCTTGATTCATTTTGAGTTGAGTTTTCTACATGGTGAGAAATAGGGGTTTAATTTCATTTTACTGAATATGGATTTCCAGTTTTGCTAGCACCATTTGTTGAAGAGGCTATCTTTTCTCCATTGCATATTCTTGGCACCTTTGTCTAATATGAGATAACTGTACTTATGTGGGCTTGTCTCTGTGCCTTCTATTCTGTACCATTGTTCTACCTGTCTATTTTGGTGCCAATACCATGCCATTTTTGTTACTATTGCTCTATACTAGAGTTTAAGGTCTGATATTGTGAAACCTCCTGCATCATTCTTCCTGCCCAGGATTGCTGTGGCTATTCTGGATCTTTTGTTCTTCCAGATGAATTTCTTCTCTAAGATGATTGCTTTCTCTATTTCTATGAGGAATGTCATTGGGATTTTATTTGGAATTGCATTAAATCTTTTCCATGCACACTTCAGACACAGCTCGGATCTCCAAAATTTCTAAAGAACTTAAAAAACTTCATGCCAAAAATACAAAGAACCCAATCAATAAATGGGTTAAGGAACTGGGCAGATACTTCACAGAAGAAGATATATAGGTTATTAATAAATACATGAAAAACTGCTCATCGTCTCTAGTAATTAGAGAAATGAAAATTAAAACCACCCTAAGATTTCATCTAACTCCAATTAGAATGGCTATTATCAGGAACACAAGCAATAAGTGTTGGCATGGATATGGGGGGAAAAGGCACACTCATAGATTGTTGGTGGAATTGCAAATTGGTGCAGCCACTCTGGAAACCAGTATGGAGATTCCTCCAAAAACTTGGAAGTGACCCACCTTTTGACCCAGCTATCCTACTCCTCGGTGTATACCCAAAGGACTTAAAATCAGCATACTACAGTGATGCAGCCACATCAATGTTCATAACTACTCAATTCACAATAGCTAGATTGTGGCACTGACCTAGATGCCCTTCAGTTGATGAATGGATAAAGAAACTGTGGTATATATACACCACAGAATATTACTTAGCCATAAAGAAGAATAAAATTATGGCATTTGCTGGTAAAGGGGTGAAATTGGAGAATATCATGTAAGTGAAATAAGCCAAGCCCAAAAAAACAAAGGTCGGATGTTTTCTCTGATAAGTGGATAATTATACACAACAGGGGGCAGGGGAGAGGTGGCTGGAGGGATGGGAGAACAAAGAAGGAACTTTGGATGGTATAGAGGAAAATGGGATGGGAGAGGGTGGAGGAAGGAAAGATAATAGACTGAGACACAGTATCACCTTAAGTATATGTAATATTACAAGAATAGTGTGAATGTACATTGTGTACAACCATAAAAATGAAAAGTTGTACCCCATTTGTACATAGTGAGCATGCAAGAAATATACTGTGGATTGGAGATTTTAAATCTCTCTCTCCCATATTTGTGCTTTGCCATCCACTTTAATAAGAGGGTCCTTTCCTTTTTGCCAGTTGCAACCTATGTTGTGACTGTTAAAGATCTTTGTTCAAAAGCAAAGCAGCAGACTGACAAGTCTCACTGATTATGAGGTATGTTGCTTCTACGTTGGTTGTCGGTGTCATTTTATTTCTAATATGCTTTGAAAGCAGGAGGCACTTAAATAAAAACCAGATCTGCTGACTCCTGGTCAAGGAAGCAGTTCATGCTGAGAGCAAAAGCTCCTTTCCATCTGCTATGTTTACCCACATCTTCTCCTGGGCTTAGAGCTCAGAGATCAGATTCTAAATATGGGAGATAGTGCCGAGTTTTCCTGACCGGCCGCTGTCTAAGCGGGGAGTATCAAGCAGGTTTTAAGTTCATGGTATTCCATGTCTGCTACCCTATGTCCTCCTGCCAGCTTCTACAAACACAGGGAAGAACTACTCAACACTGCTCTTCCTTCAGCACATAAGAAACATCATTTTTATTCCTCTTACAGAAGAAAGTTTTTCCCATCATCAAAATTAATTCTCAGTGGGGTTTTAAAATGTATATATCAGTGTATCAGAATCTAATAGTGCCCTAATTTCTTCCTGCTTCATATTATCTTGCTCTGACTTCAAAAGCTATACACTCTTTAAGATTGAACTATGGAGGTTACTGCCTTTGAAGGGCCAGATTCAAATATATTTTCCATGTGAAGAATTTAATTGCAAACACCAAACATGGATCCTAGTATCCCAAATTCAAAACAAAGATCCAGAACAGAATATTACCCACAGGGCCTCCCCTACCAGTGCCAACCTTGTATGTCCACACATAAGCTCACCAAATCAATAATGTCACCAATTAAAGGAAATTTATCTTGTATATAAAAAAGCAGTGTCTTGGGATAGGTTTCCTTCCCTTCCATTCTTTCCATGAAGTTCTACTGTTTTGATCAGCTTTGAGTAGCAGAAATTTTGATGCCTTATAAAAAAATGTTTTAGTAACCCAAAAATCAAGAATGGAATTCTGAAGTGGCTCCAAAAATATTTGAGTAATAATTAAAGGAATTGGGAATGTTATTTATTTACCTATATATTTTTGGAGACCAGAAATTTTGGTGGAGTTTAATACAGTTAACTGATTTCACATAGCTAAGAAATTATTTGTTATGCCTCTGGAGGGCCTGGTTAAACCAATGAAGTTTCAGGTGGGTTGTAGATAAATTTTGGTTTAATATGAAATCTTTAAAACAACATTACATTTCCTTAGCCCAAGTATTGATTGGGCAATTTTTTTGAAATTTTTGGTGTTGAGGTTTTGGAGTTCTTTATGTATCCTGGAGATTAATGCTCTATCTGAGGTGTATGTTGTAAATATTTTCTCCCGTTCTGTAGGCACTGTCTTCACATTATTGATTGCTTCCTTTGCTGGGAAGAAACTTTTTAGTTCAAATCCATCACATTTATTGATTCTTGATTTTACTTCTTACACTTTAGGAATCTTGTTAAGGAAGTCAGGTCCTAAGCCCACATGGTGGAGATTTGGGCCTACGTTTTCTTCTATTAGGCACAGTGTCTCTGTTCTAGTACCTAAGTCTTTGATCCACTTTGAATCAAGTTTCATGCAGGGTAAGAGATATGGATTTAATTTCATTTTGCTACATGTGGATTTCCAATTTTCCCAGCATCATTTATTGAAAATGCTACCTTTTCTCCAGTGAATGTTTTTGGCACCTTTGTCTAGTATGAGATAATTGAATTTGTGGGTTTGTTTCTGTGTCTTTTATTTTGTACTGTTGGTCTACATGTCTGTTTTGGTGCCAATATCATGCTGTTTTTGTTACTATGGCTCTGTAGTATAGTTTAAGGTCTGGTACTGTGATGCCTCCTGCTTAATTAACTTTTCTTGCTAAGCATTGCTTTGGCTATTCTGAATCTCTTATTTTTCCAAATGAATTTCATGATTGCCTTTTCTAGTTCTATGAAGAATGTCATTGGGATTTTAATTGGAATTGCATCAAATCTGCATAATGCTTTTGGTAGTATAGCTATTTTGACAACATTATTTCTGCCTATCCAGGAGCATGGAAGGTCTTTATATCTTCTAAGGTCTTCTTTAATTTCTTTCTTTAGTGTTCTGTAGTTTTCATTGTAGAGGTCTTTCACCTCTTTTGTTAGATTGATTTCCAAATTTTTTTTTTTTGAAGACATTGTAGTTTTCTTTATTTCTCTTTCAGTGGATTCTTTACTGATATATAGAAACACACTTGATTTATGGGTATTAATTTTATATCCTACTACTTTGCTGAATTCATTTATTAGTTCTAGAAGTTTTTTGATGGAATTTTTTGGCTGTTCGAAATATAGAACATGTCATTGGCAAATAGTGATAGTCTGAGTTCTTCTTTACCTGTTTGTAATACCGTTAATTTCTTTCTTCTAATTGCTCTGGCTAGAGTTTTAAGAACAATGTTGAATAAAAGTGGTAAAAGAGGGCATCATTGTCTTGTTCCAGTTTTTAGAGAGAATGCCTTCAATTTTTCTCTGTTTAGAATTATGTTGACCTTGGGTTTGGCATATATGGTTTTTATAATGTTGAGATATGTTCCTACTATCTTTATTTTTTCTAGTGTTTTGAGCATGAAGTGGTGCTGTGTTTTATCAAATGCTTTTTCTGCATCTATTGAGATGATCATATGATTGTTTTTAAGTCTGTTGATATGATGAATTACTTTTATTGTTTTCTGTATGTTGAACCAACCCTGCACCCCTGAAATGAATCCCACTTGATCATGGTGCACTATTTTTTTATTATGTTTTTGTATGTGATTTGCCAGAACTTTATTAAGAATTTTTGCATCTATGTTCATCAGGGACATTGGTCTGAAGTTTTCTTTCCTTGATGTGTCTTTGTCTGGTTTTGGTATCAGGGTGATATTAGCTTCATAGAATGAGTTTGGAAGTGTTTCCTCCTTTTCTATTTCATGGAATACTTTGAGGAGTATTGGTGTTAATTCTTCTTTGAAGGTAGTTCTTATAGAACTGGGCTGAGAATCCATCTCGTCCTGGGCTTTTCTTAATTGATAAACTTTTGATGGCATTTTCCTTTCATTATTTGTAATTGATCTGTTTAAATCACATGTCCTCCTAATTCAGTTTCAGTGGTCATGTCTCTAGAAATTTTTCAATGTCTTCAAGATTATCTATTTTATTGGAGTAAAAATGTTACATGCACCACAGATAAAGCATTAGTCTCTAGGATATATAAAGAACTCAAAAAACTTAACACTAAAAAATGAATAAGCCAATCAATAAGTGGGCTAAGGAAATGAACAAACCCTCCACAGAAGAACAAATACAATCAATCAACAAATATATATAAAAATGTTCAAGATCTTTAGCAATTAGAGAAATGCAAATCAAAACTAATCTAAGCTTTCATCTCATCCCAGTCAGAATGGCAATTTTCAAGAATACAAACAACAATAAATGTTGGTGAGAATGTAGGGAGAAAGGTATACTCATACATTGCTGGTGGAATGCAAATTGGTGCAACCATTATGGAAAGTGGTATGGAAATTCGTCAGAAAACTCAGAATGGAACCACCATTTGACCCAGCTATCCTACTCCTTGGTTTATATCCAGAGGACTTAAAATCAGCATATTACAGTGACACAGCCATATCAATGTTTTTAGTAGCTCAACTCATAATAGCTAAACTATGGAACCAACCTAGGTACTTTTCAACAGATGAATGGGTAAAGAAAATGTGATTTATATATATAAGATGGAATATCACTCAGCCTTAAAGAAGAATGAAAATATGGCATTTGACAATAAATGGATGCAGCTTGAGACTATTATATTAGGTGAAATACACCATTCTCAAAAACCAAAGGCCAAATGTTTTCTCTGATATGTGGATGCTAATTCACAATAATGAGGAGTAGTTAGGGAAAAAAAGAGTTACTTTAGATTAATTTGAGGGGAGTGAAGGGAAAGGAGGTGTTATGAGGGTAGGAATGATAGTGGAATGAATCAAACGTTATTGCCCTATGTACATATATGACTTGTGGAATTCCACATCATGTACAGCCAGAAGAATGAGAAATTATACTCCGTCTATGCATGATGTATGAAAGTGCATTCTACTCGCATGTGTAACTAATTGGAACAAATTTGTTTTTAAAAAAATCATCACAACAATTAGAGATGTTCACAATGCTATCAGCTCTGCCTAAGCTAGAACAGTCTATGTCCTGGTAGATGCAATTTTCACCCAAGCAGAGAAGGGGCAGTTACATGCTGAAGATTTTTTAAAAAGGAATGTACCTGCCAGATGAGAATTTTCCTAGATAATTATGAGAGTTCCATCTACCATGCAATTCTAAGTTTCTATGTAAGATATTCACAGACGAATTTAGTGCTATGGTCCAGAGAATCTGTGAGGACCAAACACCTGGCAGCTGAGAATACTGGAAGTGAAAATGAAGGAGAGAGAATTCTCCATTTTCTTACCAGACAGTCTTCTTTGGAGGTCTTACAGCTTCTGAATTCAGTCAATGAATTCATTCTGATGTATGGAGTGCCTACTGTGCGCCATGCCCTGTGTTCACCCTAGGATATGCAGTGCAGAGTGTGCCCTGCATAGCCCTTTAACCCTTATTCTCAGGGAGTTTAAACTAGTGGCTAAGAAAATATGTAGGTATTAATAAAGCACAAACAAAACATGCACAAATGCAATAACCATCTAATTTATATTGGGGAGGACTAAGGAAGATTTTTTTTTGAGGAAATAACATTTCTGCTGAGGACTGAAGGATAATTAGTAATTAGAGAGCAAAGCTACAGAAAGTAACAGTGTCTCCAAAGTTCCTGAAGTATCACATTTTTTTTCTCATATATGGAATCTAGAAGAAAGAAAATGACATGAGTGTGAAAGGAAGACCATTAGTGAAGAGAAAGAGGAGAAGGGAAAAGAATGTGGGTAATGAGGGGGGAATTATTCAAACTGTGGTATATGCATGTATGAATATGTCACAGTGAAATCCACTATTCTGTGTAATAAATATGCACTAATTAAAAAAAGCACAGAAACATACAGCAAATCTGCGTGGCTACAGTATTAGGAGAAAGGTTCAGAACAACATAGAGAGAGATTGGAGAACTGAGTGGGCCAGATCATGTAGCTAAAGTAGGCCACATTAAGAATTTTAATTTCCTATTCAAAATGCAATGCTGAGTTGTTGAAGGGTTTCACTGAGAAGTGGCATGGTTTATTTTTCTAAAGAATACCTGATGGTTGAGTGAAGACAGAATTGGAGAGAGAGCATTTAGATACAAGAAGTCCAGCTAGGAGGCTGTCGTAGAAATGTACATGAGACGTGGTGTGGCTTGGGCTAGGGTGTGAGATTGCAGAGGACATATTTGAAATCCATTTTAGGGCATAAATTCTATGATTTATCAATGGATTGCGTGAGGAGTCAGCACAATCACTCCTGGGCTTTGTCATGAGCAATGATGAATAAAGGTCCTTATTGAAATGAGAAAAGGCCAGAAGGTGAGCAGTTCGGGGGAAAAAGATGTGTTCAGTTTTACATGTGTTAGTTTTGAGATATACAAATGGGGGTGGAAAATAGGCTGGGGGAACCCAAAGGAAAAGCAAAAGAAAACACTGAGTCACCAGCACAGAGAGAGTATTTAAAGCCAGACTAGTGGAGGAATTTATCTAGGAAGAGAGTTGGATGAAACAAACCCCAGAACACCCTGTCAGAGTAGAGTGACGGGAGGAAACAGTGAAGAAGCTTGAGAAGGAAGGGTCAGAGGACAGGAGGAGAACAGGGAAACACGGTGACTCAGAAGCCAGAGGTTGGATGGCTTTAAAAAGGATCAAAAAGCTCGTTCTTCAATGTTTACATGGTTCATGTTGCCTGTTTAAAAGCCAAAGATGAGAAAGGTTTTGTTATATGAGATCATTAGTAGTAGGGTAGGGGTAGAAACCAGAACAGGTTGGAATGAAGGGGGTTGAACAATTATATTTCAGTATCTGAACTCATGTTATACCTCTGGGCTTAGCTGAGATTCCTAGCAACAGAGCCTGAAGCATTTTAAAGGATTACAGAAGAAGTGAAGAAGTACATCCCAAAATAAAGAAGAGTGAAGGCACGGAAATACATAAACAAGCTGGTCACTGCTTGATAATAAGCAAGACTGATTATTTTAAATTGAAAGAACTCCAGCTGGAGGGTCATCTGAAAACAGGCTGCCTAGGAATCAGAAAAGAGAAGTCTATTCCATCTCAGATCATCAAAGTCAAAGTCTGCTTCAAGGACCCTGGGCACTTTCAGGCAGAATCTCTGGGTTCTTTAGAAAGTGACAAAGGAAAACAAAGTTCACAGGAGCAGTTTGGTGAATGTGCAATAGCAGTGTCTCTCTGCCAGATTGTGTCCTATGAGGGACATCTCAACAGGTAGCAGGATGGGGGCAGCAGTAAAGACTTGGCTCCACAGCTGTAGGAACAGGTCAGGAGCCACTGTGACCAAACCCAGGCAACTGCATAGATAGAGGGCATGAGACAGGGGCTACATAAACCATGTCCAGCAAAGCACCCTTTTCGGATCCCTAGAGCCATCTGCAAACATGGGTGTGGTCTTTGGTCATCTATTGTGCCCTATGTGGGCTGCGGCTATGAATATTCATGACAGAGGAATTCTCTAAGACGGGGATGACTTGCTATCCCTGACCAAAGAAAGACAACAAGTTATCCAGGCCCATTTTGTCTCCACTGATGAGGAAAGAAATCCCTTCTCAAGAATAATTCTCTTGCCTCCAGGCCCTATAGAAGACAGAGGCATCCTCCTCTCAGTCCTGTTTCAGAAACCATACTTTTTGATATGCCATTTGAGGAAATACTTTATAACAATCCTGAATAAGTGTTTTTCAGCCCCAATAAAAGGGAGTATCTGGCAAATTGGCAGAGAAACTGAATTCGGGACAGGGCTCATTTTTAAAGAGATGTAGCTTAGTTTTATTTTGCAGACAATTGATACTGCCCTCTTCCTTTACTATTACAACCTCAGGTTTTCAATTGCCTAAGGGAACTTGGCTTAGAGTTCTAGTCCCTATGTGAGTCCTAACTGAGGCTTGTTTCTTATTTATCCTGTGATTCTGGTCAAATTTGTCAAGTTCTCAAGCCCATTTTCTGTCTGCCTCTAACACTTTTATATTTACAAATAAGTGTTGTATGAAGGTTGCATGTATGTCATTATTAATAGGGCCCCCAAGTGTACCTGAGCTGGAGTAGAAGCATGTGGGAATATACATTTGGAAAGATAAAATGCTATCGAAATGGATAGTCCAATTAGATTGGCCCATGAAAGGAAAGGCTTACAAATCTAGAAATGCTTTTAAACAGTTGATGGCTTTAAACAGTCAACAGGCCACTACTAAGAAAGACACCAAATGGTATCAAGTGCTGTACATGATTTTCCTTGATCCTGGGCTCATGTAATGGGAAAAGATATTCAGAGGATGCAGGAAATAATATTTAGGAAAGAGTCTTAGAGAAAGACATGGATGTAGCTGTAACTTATGGGGCCATTCTGCTGAGTGAATTTCAAAGTAAGTTATAATGAAGAAGGAATCCTTTTACTGATAGTTCATTCAGTTAGCAAGTGTTTTGGGATGCCTTTTGAATGTCTAGCTTAGGCAGATATATGGAGAGTAAAAGATGTGATTATTTTCCCCAAAGTTCATGAAAGTCCAGCTGCTGCTTTGAGATATTCTACCAGGAACATTAAGGAAAACAACATGTAATAAAATACATCTAGTAAATAAAGTCTCAGGAAATAAAAGAGATGTTTAATATAACATAAGGACTTTTTCTAGGCAATATAATGTAAGGGATAAGGATAAAAATAGCTAATGTTTACTGAGCACTTACTATGTAATAACATCTATTCTAAACTCTTACATGTATTAACTCATTTAATTCTCATAATAATCACAAGATGAAGAGCAAAAGGCACAGAAGGGCTAGGCAACTTACCCAATGTCACACAAATATTGAGTGGCAGAGATAGGAGCCCCAGGAACTCTGAAGAAGAGACCCATGTGATGACTAGTGAAGAAGCTTATTAGGATACAGGTCATCTCTGTGCTCTTAAGACCAGGCACTTGCCTAGTCAGTCCACAGTTACTTCTCAGAGGAAATGACCTGAGCAGAGTGAATGGTGAAGAGACAGGGACAGAAGCATTGAGGCCATCTCAGGAAGTGGAACAGAAGAAGCAGAAGCAGGAATGAGCATGAGTCTGCCTTTGTCCCAGGGCAAGTCCCAGATGAAATCCAAGGAAGGTGTCTAGGAGCATGAAATGACTTCATGATAATACCAAGAAGATGGCAGAGCAGTGGCAAGCTGGAGACCAGACCCAGGCTTCAAACTCTCCTAACTAAGAGGGGAGCACATTCATATTTCAGTAACTCTGAACAGGTGTAGTGACTCGTTTTCGCCCTGAAATACATATGCTACTGTAATGGCTAAACTGTATTTTGGACTTACGATTCAAATGGCTAAGTAATGTGACCTCGAATATTTCCCAGGAACTCTTGCCATTTTGAGACAAACCACAAGAATGACTGGGTAACACCCTGGGAATTGGCACTCTGAGGTATACCGACAGTTGGGGAGCCTGAGAACTTCTGTCTGACCATTTCTGCAAATTCACTGTCTCCAAATTCAACTGTGAAGTGGTGGAAAGCAATTCCTCCACAGCTCTTTTCCAGAGTATTCAGCTCTTCCACTTCCTCACATGACTCTTTTCTCCTCTGGTCATTTTGGTTTGATTGTTTCTTTTACTCATCCTCCCACCCACTTCACATAGCCAAATTTATTTTCTATCTTGTGAACACTCCTGTGAAAAAGAGCCAACATTTTTTTTTTCCAATCAGGAGAGTGGAACTGGCCATCAGGATAAGCTTTTTCCATCTAGTACACGTTCATCTGCTATTTTAACATCTTATATCATGTGGCCTCAGCTGCCAATGCTCCAGGGCAACAGGCCATATTGATACTATTAGCCTACATACCCTTCCGTTCCTGGAAGTGCCTTTCCTTTATTATCCTTGAATATCCACAGCTCTTAATTTCCAAAGACAGGGTGTGTAATCTAACTCCCAAATCCCACAAAGTGGAGAAAACCGTCCCCCACCCACTCATGTATTCCCAGCTACAGTCCCACAGACGCAGCTACTTTACAGTTACACTGGGACTGAACTCTTCAATCAATTATACACTTGGTTGGCGCCAACAACATTTGTTCCTTCCATATCATGTTTTTAATAATTACAAAGTAATTCTCTGGAGCAGAGTATGCTTGCGGCTGCCAAGAGTAAGCTCTGTTGATGACTTCTGAGAGCTGTGAGTGATTTTGCTGTGGCCGCCATCACAAAAACAACCATTTCACTGACTACAAAGTCAGTGCTGTCTCAACTCGGGCAGCCATTTGTGTAGCACCCTCCTAAAAGAATTTCCTTTTGAAATGGAACCTTTCATATGGTTTATAGTCAAATCCAAGTTAGCTAGAATCAATTAAGGCTTTTATGACCATTTTTTAAACATCAGATGTTGGAACCAGTGAAGTAGGATGAGCTCATTGTTACTCACCAGATGGTATGACAGGTCATGAAAGAGGATCAAACAATTCTTCAGTTTGACAAACAGTCACTCTTCCAGCCAAGAAAATTATCTTTTGTCCATTCCAAATATGAGGGTGAGCATGTGAGTATGGTCACTGCATATAGGTAACCAGTATTGGCTTTGCAAAAAATTATGACATCAGGGAAGCTGACCTTTGTGGTTTTTTTTTTCTAGTTTTCTAGAATCCCTTGGACTTCATCTTGAGATTCTATCTAGATATTTATCTATCTCTTAGCAAGAGTAATTTCAGAAAATATAAGGACTGACACAGTATTAATGTTCTGAAGAAAGAAATTTTAACCTAATGGAATTTTCCAAGGCATATAATGGAATTCTAGGCACAGCCATCAGGGGGAGTAGTGGTGGCTTTGCCGAGAGTCTCCCCAAGTCTGTGAAATCAGCCTCAGAGTTCTCTAGGACTCCAGTCCTACTTTAACAAAAGGAAGAGCAAACTGGCTAACTGGTTATCTTAAGAAGCGTGAAGACGCAGCTGCTCTTCTTTACTGCCAATAAGGAATGTCCCATTTGTAGTTCAGAATGCTGTTCCTTGAATCTTTTCTGTTAAGTTCTGACATGTTTCAAGTCTGTAGGTCTTAAGTAATCACCCCTGGATAATACTTAGTTCTCTTGGGCAAACAGTAAATACGGGGTGCAAGTTAAATTATTCAAATTGTGTGAGTAATATTTAAGATATTTTGAATTGAGAGCTTATATTCCTTAAAATGTAATACTTTAACCACATATTTATATGTTTTAGTTGTAAGGAAGTCAAAATATGTTTCATGTTATGAAATCAGAGAGTATAGCAACATAGTATCTAGCAAGCAACTTCATATCTATTAATTCATCTAATCCTCATAACTACCCTGAAAAAATTTTATCATTATTTCTAATTGATAAATGAAGGAATTGAAATACAGAAAATTAATTTGTCCAAGATCACAGGTAAGATTTTAAACCATGCAAGTCTGACTCCAGAGCTGAGGTTTCGGTTGCCCCAAAGTAATATCAAACTAGGAAATAAATGAAAAATATAGTCAAACTGGGAGAGAAAATTAGTTTTCTATGTTTTTGTTTTCATTCCCAAGGTAGAATATATTTTATTAGCCTGGTTTCACCAAAATTCAGCCAAAGATTTTTCCTAAATAGAACAACATTCTAAAAGGTCAGTGACAGGTCTAAAATTACTTCATCAAAGCAGTTAAGGAGGGTAAGGGGGCTAATCATGATGATATGGGAGAGACACCCCCAATATGGCCTGTGAATCTAAAACTTAGAAACTGGTCAGCTCTGCTTCCCAGGTTTGACTTTGACATGGCAATGTGACCTTGCTTACTCTGCACTAACTCTTATGTCCTGTCCACCCCTCCATCCCATCAATCCTTGACAGACCTTGACATCGGACCTTGGTTTTTACATCCCCTCTCACTTTGTGCAGTGCTTTAGAGGAGACATTCTTGATGACAGAACAAATCTCATTCTCATTAATTCAGAGCTGACACACCTCTTCTGGTATGTATATGTACCTAGTGACAATTACTTGAACTAGGCACATGTAATTTTGTGAAGTTTTCTGTGTATGTATTATGTATTTTTAAAACGTTTACCTTAAAAAAAGTATACATTGTGTACATTTCCAGGGTTTTTCCCAGGCCCATTAAATCAACAATTCCTGTGTTAGAGCCATGGAATTTTATTATTTATATTTTTCCTAGTCATTCAGATATGCACTAGTACTGGAAAATACCAAGACACCTAAAAGAGCAAGATATTAAAAATTCTAAATCCAGAACGTTTATTTCATGTAGAGGGATAATTGCAGAAAACAATTAGAGTAGAAAAGAGTGCACTTTAGTCACATGAAGCCTTCAGAGGGCATGGATGATGTGGGTCCCTACTTCGGTCCAGTGAGTCCCACCTCCCCTCTCTCAACTGCAGTGGTAGAGACAAGAGCACAGCTGGAGAATGTCACCATTTGAGAGGCTCTTTGCCCACATTCTTGTCCTCATGAGTCATATAGTAAATACTCTAGGTAACCTTTGTGTGCTACATTTGGGCCTCTGAGGTCACACTGCAGGCCAACTCACTATTAACCAAGGGGGAAAAAAATCTTTCCTTCTCTCTTTCTGTGGTGAAGATAACTCAGTCATTGGCTACAGGAGGTCATTCCGTGCCAAGTGAGCAAGGTTTCTGGTAAAGAGAAGTTTGCTTGTTTTGGTCAAGTTAACCGACACAGATTTTGAAAAGCCAAACAATTTTGTGATGCTCTCTCTTTAGCATTGTCGAACTGTAGTTCCCCGACAAAGAACTTTGCAAAGCCTTAAGATAAAATCAACCAGTCTCAATTCTTTTAGGCTGGAAGAAGAAAAAATGTCCATGAAGTCATTGACATTAAGATATGTCCCCAAGGAAAAATGGCAAAATGATCATAAAATGTGCTTTCGTGTTAGGCTTAATTGGATTAAACCCCAGAACTGCTACTTACTACACTTCTGACCTTTCTAGGTCTTATTTCTCCCATGAGCAAAATAAGTATTATCAACCTACTTTACAGGATTATGGCAAAATTAAGAGAGATTTGTTTCAACTGCTAACACATAGTAAATGCTTACTAAACAGAAGTTATTATTGGTAGAGGTATTTGGCTAAAGCAAGTGGGGCTTAAGTAAGGTTGTTGTCAAAGAGAAAAGAGAATGGAAAATACCAACTTAGTAAAGGTTCTTTGAAGTTTTCTAATCTGGCTTGCTTAATTAAACCACTTCAGCATATTAGCTAGGATTTTTGTCTTACATTTGTCTTGACACCTTGAGGGTTTATATTTTATTCTTCAAAATAGAAACAGTGAGCTATTTAGGAGATTGCCAGGTGAGCCATATTATATTGCATCTTAATTTTTGAGGTTTAGACTTTACATGAATGAAGTCCCATTTCATGTCTAGCCCCAATCTTCACCCTGAAATCCAAAATGATTCATCCAACTGCTGACCCAACACCTTCCTTTGGTTGGGTAATAGGCCTCTCAAACATAGGTCCTAAACCAAGTTCTCGAGATCCCTTTACCCATTTATGAGCTTATACTTCCCCCAGTCTTGACATCTCACAAGTGGTTCCACTGTTAACTGTGATGCTTAGGTAGAAAACCTAGGAGTCATCCTTGACTCTTCTCTTTCTCCTTTACTCTATGTGTAGTCCATCAAAGCACTAGGATCTCTTGCCCAGCTGTTCAGTACTGCCCAGATAGCTCTCTTGAGTTCTGAAGTACACATTCTTTCAGGTTAAGTATAGCTAGAGGACATCAACCATCCTGTTAATGTCCACTCCGCAGCTGGCACAATGGATGTATTTGTGGAATAGCTATGGTCACAAGAATGTAGGCTATGCTTGGGCCCCAAAGTATGGGATATCACCCACCAAGGATGATTTAGCTATTATGGCCACTAAATTTCCAACAGTCCAGCAATAAAGACCACACTTGAGTCCCAATGAGACTTCAATGAGTAGTAGACCTCAATGAGATAAATCAACCACATGTTGGGGAGTTCATATTGGTTATCTTTCATCCTGAAAGGGGTATGATTACCTTAATGAGAATTAATTCATATTCCAGGTACAGCTTTGTGTTTCATACAGGAACTCAACCATACCACACTCAAAGGTGTAGAGCGAGTTTAATCCACCCAACACAGGATCCAACATAACACAGGCTCAGATTAGAGACTCTACAGCCTCAGTGGTTCAGCAGTAACCATGTGATACATCAGAGTTATCACATGTCACAGTACGCAGAGACTTTTGGTTTGATGGAACTATGAACCACCCTTGTGCAGGTACAACTCTGGTGCCAGCTTGGAGATGAAGGTAAAGTATGTAAATTAAATCTATAGCCATTATATGTAACTGTATTACTAAAAATGATAATGTAGATCTGGGAATCATATGGTAGAAATAAGAGTAATTGTTTGCCTTCACTTCCAGTGACCCACTTGGGAAATTTGTGATTTCCCTTACCACATTTCTAGGTTGTGTGGGTCTGGAGATCATGTGTCCCAGAAGAGGAACTCTTCCAGCAGAGGATATAACAGTTATTAAAATTTAAGGTATGACTTCCACCCACTAACTTTGGGCCTCCTGATCAAGAGACCAGCAGTCAAGGAAAAGGATCACCACTCAAGGAGGTAGGGCTGTTTTGCCATGGTGTAGTTAGGGAAGAATACATCTTTTGGTTCTCTTCTGCCCCATCTTGACAGTAAATGGGCAAGGACAGCAGAAGGGCATGGTGACCAGTTAAATCTCTTATGATAGAAGGTTTGGGTCACCCTATCACATAAGTGGCTGGGACATGCAGAAAAGCTAGCCAAGCATGGAGAATCTAAAATGAGTAGCAAAGATGAGTTACAGTTCTAGTCATGAGACTCGTCTTTTCTGGAAGAGCTGTTCCAGATGGGCTGAAGGGAGAGGAAGCAAGTGGAAGCAGATGGTACAAGGGGTAAATTATTGTAGGTACCCAAATGGCCCCTGTTTGTTTGAAGCACTCATTCCCTCAGACGCTGAAGTGTTGCTTGTTGCTTTACCTTCATCTCCAAGCTGGCACTCACAACTTACTCCCTTCTCAGGACTTGCCCTTCATCAAAGGTAGATGTCTCACTCAAGGTTATACCTCTTCCCAGGGGCAGTTTACATGGAATGATTGTTTTATGAGGGGTTGCCATGGCCTGATCCTACTTTGCTTCAGTTTGCTGAAGATCTAATCCAGCTATAGAGCTTCCAGGGGGACTAACCAAGGCCTTTGTAGCAACTAAATCTCAGTTAAAATTCTTCCTCTGCCCAGTACTGCCTCTTTTAATCTTACATAGGTTGTTACCAAACATACTTCCCAACAAACCACCTGCACTCAAATCTCTCTTTCAAAACCTACTTGTGGTCTGACAGAGGACTTATCACAATAATTCCTTCAGAGGTGATCTTCCTCCACTCTTGCTCCCTGAAGTCTTCCTCCACTCAGTTGTCAAAAATAAGTCAGATGTAATTCCATCTCCTGGTTCCCATCACTCTTAAAATTGAAGGTCCTTATAGGGCTCCAGCTGTGATCTGGAATGTGGAGTCCAGTCTCCAAAATGCTCTTCCTTTCCTGACTTTCCTACTAGTCCCCACAACAGCAGGGGATTGACCTCCCTCGGACTGTCCACATTTCACTGGTAACTATCATATCCAGACTTAGTTGTGTGTCAGTTCATCTTTAGCCTTCCAGATACAAGTAGGTAAATGAAAGGTAGAAATTGAAGTTGAATGCAATAAACATCTGGCATATGTGTCAACAGTGGGACACTTCAGAAAGGGCTCTACTTTTGCTCTGCAAGAATCTCGCACAGTTTAGGGAGGGGTTTTGGACATTGAAAGAAAGACCTATTCAAAAATAACACCTTCCACATAAACAGTGCTTACTTTGTGCTGGATGCTATACAGAGCACTTAATATTTATTATCACATCTACTTAGTAGCTCTATGAAGCCAGCACTATGGTATTCACATCTTATGGAAGAGAAAATAAAAACTTAGAAAGTTCCAGATATGTGCCAAGCACACACAGATAGTGAAAAGTACGGAGGGGCTATAAACTCAGGATCAGAGCGCTTAAACACCTGGGACCTCCAGTTTACATTACCTACTCCATCAGTCAACACAGAAAACCCTTCACCTTCTGCAGCCTTCCCTTTCTCTAGCTCACTCTGGTTCTCACTTTCTCACTCTCACTGTACTTTTACTTTTAACATGTAGCCTCTTACTACTTGTGCACATTTCTATACATCATGTATTGCCAGTACTACAATTTATGCGTATCAGATTTGAGCACTTCATAGAGATTTGTTCATTTCCAAAGATAGCTGCATAGGAGCTATTTATTCTGAGTAATGGCACAACTCTTTGGATGATAGAAGTGGGATGGTGGGGAAATACCAGTATCCCTAGTAGGAAAACTTAAAAGATATTTCAAAATTCTCTTAGTCATGCATCAAGGAGTCTTGAGAAAGACCAGTCACTCTGGCTATTTTTGTTACTGAGAAAATTCAAACACTCCTATATTTGTTTTGTGGTTTCCTAGGTTATCTTTTCCAGAGGTCACTCTGGATTGTAATTAAGAGAGGAAGAGTGCCTAGATGAAGGCAAATGGTAAGCACATCCTTTTCCTCCTGAGAAACCCGTGTCATCTTAGAACGCAGCCTGGGAGGGCTCAGCAATGTTGTTCTGAATGTGAACCTAGTATAGACACTTCAGGCAATTCTACTTTAGTCCTCAGAAAACCCTGTTAAGTGGATAGTATTGACCGTGCAACAGGTGCACTAAACCAAGGTTTAGTAACTTGTCCACTGTCACACTGAGTTGGTGACAGAATCAGGATTTGAAACCAGATCTCAGGGTTCTTCTTGCTGAATGATCTACCCCACCTCCACTCATTGTCTAGATTCTAAGATTCATTTGTTGAAACTGTCACTTCCTGTTCTTATTAGCCTTCAATTTAAGTCTAGCCTTGAACCATATATATATATATATATATATATATATGTATATATGAATAAAAAATAAAATAGTGTATAAATATTGAGGTTGGATAAATATTAGAGCTCTTGTTTCCCAGAGAAGAAACATTACTACCAAGGGATATAAACAGTAAGAGTTTTGTTAAGTCTTAAAGTATGAGTGTAACCCAGACACTTGTTTCCTTGGCCAAGGGACCATTAGGTAAGGAAAGGAATAACCACAATAGGAAGGTAAATGAATTGCTCAGAGGAGGTAAGACTTCCCCAGTGCAGTCCTGGAGGAGTATATTTGGCTCCTAGATTATCCACAGACCATCTCCTGGTTCTCCTCTGCCCATTTTGACAGTACTTGGTTAGAGACAACATAAGGCATGTATCAGGGTCTTAGCAATCCGTTAATGAAGAAAAAATTATGAATTGTGGGTAAATACAGTAGCTAGAAAAAATAGTAACTGGGCACAAAAAAAGTACCACAGGAAAGGAAAGCTGACACAGGACTATAATCAATTCAGAAATATCCCCTTATTGTGGAAGCCTTTAAGGGGTCCCTTTGGGAGTTTGGCCATCAACACCAACCTTGTTCATATTGTCTGAATTTTGATCATAAAAATGAGAAGAAGTTGTCAAATCAGAATTGTCTCTACCTTTCTAGAGATTGTTAAGAACGTAGTTTGTAATTTTCATCAAAGTCCAGAGATGACAAGACCACATATTTATATCCATGCTCTTGGATTCCCTGAATTCCCTTTCCTGAATGATATCTCACAGTTTTCATTCAGAGACCTGTTATAAGAACTTGGATAGCAGTATGAGGATTTTATTTACATGTAAAAAGTAGTCAAGCCTTTCTTGACTACTAAGGTGACAGCCAAGGGGCAATGTAAAGCCAGATCTCCCCAAATACCTTTTTCAGGTATATCTCAACAAGAGAAATTTGCATGTTTTAAAACACGTCAGTGAATGACCGAATGAATAAATGATGACTTGCTTTTCCAATCGTAACCAACAGTTTCATTCCTCAGGCCTCTAGGTTAGAAAACATTGAGGGAGGATCGCATCACTTCTAGAGTCACTGTTGACACATTCAACCACTGATGCACTAAATCATATACAATAAATGTTAGCTATTTGCCAAGCTTTGTGCTAGGGATTAAGTTTAAATGTGACACAGTTTTGCCTGTGTGAAATTTAAAAGTGTGTAAAGTAGTCATGAAATCTAATATGTATAGGGTAAGTGCTAGAGTAAAAGAGAACACAAAGTTCTTATTTCCAAAGAGTATGGGGATGAGGATTGGAAAAGGTAAAGCAGAGAATATGGTATTTGGACTATAGATAATAAATAGGTAATTTCTAGGTGAAAATGGGGCAGAAGAGCATTCCAAGAGAACACATTGAACATGAACATTGTGGCTGAGCAGTAGCTAGTAGTCCTCTATGATCAGAGCAGAGGGGTCATAAGCACAGAAAAGTGGCTGGTGAAAATAGGAAAATGAGGGAAGGGCCTTGAACACAGTTCCACTGTGTACAGTTTATGTTCTAAGGACAGAGGGGATCCATTAGATGATTTAAACTGGAGGGACATATGCCCATGTATGTGTTTTGCCTTCAGCGTCCATAGCCTTTCATGGTTCTCTCCTGACCACAATAGCTACATCGCTCCTTCATTACTCCTCTTCCTCCCGATGTGGTCTAATTGTGGGTATTTCATCAAAGTTGATTCTTACCTCTTTCTCCTTTCCTAATGAATAAGTCCTGTTTCACAATCTAGCTCTCACCTCTCTGTTAATAACTCAAACCCTTATCTGTCTTGTCTACATGTTTCACTCATTTTCAGTCCATTTGTCCATTTTCCTCAGAACATATGGTCATCTCCGTTGGAATGTGAGATGGCTGTGTGATGTGTCAACTTGGCGGGGCTGCACCACATTCCCCAGACTTTCCTGCTGGTATGGTTCTGATTAGGGCAGATTACAGAACCCTTTGGGAAGCTGAAGAGAGGCAGTGGTGCACGTGTGCACACGCACGCATGCACACACACACACACACACACACACACACCACTTCTCCCCATTACTCAACCAAACTGTAGTCCACAAGTCCACATTTTGCTGCAAAGGAATTTTACAGACGGAACAGAAGCATCAATGTACATCCACAGAATACTAATTAAAACAAACAAACAAACAAACAAGCAAAAGTAAATATCAGAAAGATCAGTAGAGTAGAGAGAAGGGAACAATGTGGGGGGAGGGGGAAAGAAAGGCTAAGTACTGGGGCCTGAATTAGAACTAATTATATTCCATGCTTTTATTATTATATCAACATGAATTCTATCATTATACATATTAATAATAACCAACAAAAAGTGGAGATTATCCTGGGATGCCTCATTTAGTCAGACAAAAACCATTTAGCAAAGGGCTAGGCCTTCCCCAAAGATCTTTTCCCTTGTGGACCTCAAGCTTCAGCTCAGCCCATTGGGTTCCTTTCCGCTTGTGATCTTCCTTTCCTCCTGTCTGCTTTGTGAACTTCAGGCTTGCTTAGACAGGCTCCGTGTTTATCAGAATCAATCTCATTTAAGTCAGCCCATATATATTTTATCCATTTTTATGTATAACACTTATGTGTGTGTATCCAAGTGTTAGTATGCATACATGTGATAGATAGATGGATGCATGAATAGATAGATAGATGGATAGATAGATAGATAGATAGATAGATAGCCAGCCTGCCTACTGGTTCTGCTCCTCTGGTTAACTTTGACCCATATAGAATGTTACATTCCATTTTCAATTATACTATCCAGAATAAAACTCGTTCCTCATTCTACACCAAAACTAACTTTCTTTTTCATCTAACTCATAAAATTCTCTATTTTGGAATTTGGGAAACAGAAAGACATTTCCTTTTTTTCTTCTATAGTATCTAGCAGCCCCTAAGTCCACACAGTTTTCCTTTGAAAACTGTGCAAACCAGACTTTCTTTGCCTCATGCTGAGTTGATTTTCCTTCTTCCTAAGAGTTTTCTCCATCTCATTGTGCACCCTATTTCAATTGTCTACCTAAGAACTTACATCTTACTTCTCTATTCAAAATGGTCATGCTATTACCTACCGATTAAAATCTATTTGATTTTTAAGACAGCATTTAAGAGTCTCCAAAATATTGTGTCTCATAATTAGCAAAAAAATATAGTCATAATAGAGTAAGCACTTCTATGCAAGGCATAGGATTTTTACAAATTTTCTTATTTAATATTCACTGAACTCCTATGAGATGGGCACAGTTTATGACCTCCACTTCATAGGTAGCAATACTGAGACTGAGTGAGGTCAATTAACTTCCCAATTCATAAATCTAGCAACTGGAGTATCTGGGATTCGAATCTGAGAGAACTAACCCCACACTCTAAGTTGACCTGGACTCTCATTAGTCTTGAATTTTCAGGGCCCATTTTTTTACCTGCCTATGTAATTTTCCCTTTTAGGAACACACTTCATCCCTGCTCTCTAACTACCAAACTCTTGGGTCCAATTCAAATCCTATCTTCTCCAAAAAACATTTACCCATGTTGCAATCCATGCACATCTCACTGTTTTCCCAGTGTCTACTGCATCTCCTGTTATCTAACTTGTTGCTTTACTTGAGTACTTCTGCTCTCTTAGATTGTAAAGGACTGTGTTCACATTTCTTTTATATAGACAAGAAGCCCTCCACAAGTAGTATTTTAGTACAATTTTGAAGAAAGAAACAAACACAAAGCACTGTTACCTCTGGAATATTAGCACTGGGTTTGTCAGATATATGTCAGATAATTTGGGTCTCACATACCCAATTTTAGTGTAAATATTAGAAATTTGTTCAAGACAAGGCAACAGCAGAGTTCATTCACTTAATTAAACAACTTGGATTGTGTGTGTGTTCTGACTAATTTGATGGTCTGTTGTGGTAAGCTGTGTTTTTAAGTTAAAAATATTAAAGTTCTGCATGTCAGATTGCTTGGTGAGGCTCTGGGCATCATCCTTGATCCTATTCTAACTTTTAATATTTCTGTTTGTGGGTGTTTGGCCTGAATTTATTCTAATGAGAAGAACTGAGCAGAGAACACACACACGCACACATGCACACACACACACACACACACACACACACTGCCCTTACCAGAGAAATTTGGATTTATTCTAACACATTTGTGTTCCTCTAGAGCTTTGCATATTGACCAGAGCTGCAAATGTTAACCGACTGAATATTTTTTTTACTGGTTTTGGTACATTTTTCCATTATATTATTCATCAGAATACCATTGTTTATTTATTCCTCCATCTTTAAGGACCACATGTCTGAGCAAAGTCATCTTTTCCTCGCCCACTTGGGTTTTTTTGTTTTGCTTGCTTATTTATTTATTTATTTATTTGGTATCTAGCACAATCTTCCCCAAATGTTTGTCAGGAGAATTAAAGAGTAAGAAAATGGACTGTTACTTTATACTTTCTAAGACAGCTTTGTAATCACTGATTTATAAGGCCAGGATGTGGTCGGATTTTACTTTAGTTTTTTTTGTTTTTTTTTTAATACCTCAGCTTCAAGTAGTCCCCTTTACCAATCATTGAGAAATGGTCACCTGATTGAGCAACAAAAAGAGGTCATTGTGGTGAAGCTTTTCTGTATTGTGACCATGGTAGTGGAGACACAAAACCTATACATGTGGCAAAATTACACAGGACACTACACATTCAAAGGAGTGTAAATAAACTGGGAAATCAGAAAGTGTGCGAGATCAGTGGGTTATGTCAATGTCACTATCCTAGTTAATATTTAACTATAATTTTGCACAAGTAACTTTTGAGGTAATGGGAATTTAATCCAGGGGAACTCAACCCCTGAGTTACATCCCCAGCCCTTTTTATTTTTTTGTTTTGAGACAGGGTTTCGCTAAATTGCTGAGGGCCTCACTAAAGTTGCTGAGGCTAGTCTTGAACTTGCAATCCTCCTGCCTCAGCCTCCTGAGTTGTTGGGATTACAGACTTGCACCACCACACCCAGCTGCACAAGTCACTTTTGCCAGAAGTTACCACGAAGTAAAACTAGAGAACATGAGAATTCTTTGTAGTATTTCTTACAACTTCTTGTGTATTCATAGTTGTCTCAAATAAAACCTTTATAATAAAATGACCTATTCCTTCACCCGTGATTTCATGATGCCTTGGGGTGAATCCAATCACCATTAGGGTGCTCCATCAATGACACTGTAACCTTCAGGATACCTCTTAGATACACAATTGAAACATGGTCCCAAGTGACAGAAAGGGAGGGAACCACAAGATGACAGGCCTGTGGCTGGAGCTTGCCTGGAGCTACTTTTCACTTTCTTTCTTCTGCATCTGCTTCGTTTGCATCACTGTAGACCATGAGGAAAGTGGGACAGGACTGCCAAATCTAGTTCCACGTCCATTTTTGGTAAGACTTTAAAAACATTACCAAAGTGTCCATTTGCCTCTTGTCAATGAATAAGAATTGTTTCCAAATCAGATACTAATGTTCCAGGAAAATGATTGCTATGGGTGCTATGGGCTCCCTTTCCCTGTATATAGGAACATTAACAATGATACAGTAAAAACAGCACTGGTGGTTATTTATGTTGTCAGTGTTGCTAACTGTACTGAGGGCTTTCCTCACTCTCCAGAACCGGGAAGTTTGTGAGACCAGAACCTGTTCAAAGCACGTGTTTCAAGTGATCTGTTTCCCTGTGAATCGTCCCAGCCCCTCTCCACTGGGAACTGCCAGTGCAGAAGGGAAGCCCCAGGAGCTTCCCCGGGAGGAGCAGGAAAGGCTGATATGACAGCTGCTCACTCTCCCACCAGTGATGAAGCTCTGGGAATATGGTTCATCCAGTGTGAGTCACCAAGTGCAAACAGGACAGTAATGGGGTTAATGTCAGAAGAAAGCCCTGTCTGAGACAAGAGGTGAACCACCACAAAACCCTGGAACTTTTCTACATAAAAAAAGAAGCCAAGCAAGCTTCCTTCAGCAAGGCTTGTGTGTGTTATGTGCCTATTTCCTTCCCTCTGGTCTAGTTGGACTCTATCAAAACAAAAATGCTTTCCTCTGAAGCTGACCTAACTTGAAGGTGGGCTAGATCACACTTATTTATGGGGACTCCAGAAAGATATCCACCTTTTTTTCCTATAAAATTCCATATATGGGCCCAGCACAGTAGTGCATGCCCGCAATCCCAGCTACTCTGTTGGCTGAGGCAGGAGGATCACAAGTTCAAGACCAGTCTTAGCAACTTAGCAAGATCTTATCTCCAAAGGAAGTAAAGAGAGACCCATATTCGGCTGTGGCATCTAGCCTTTAAGGATTGTGGTTAAAGGCAGATGTAGGGCTTCCTGGAATGGTCACCGGCCATCGTTACTCATGAATCAAGCCTTCATCGTCTACCAAGGGTGCTGGCCTTTTCTATATATAGGTTGTTTAACTTGGGCTACATTTATCCCTGGGGAAGAGGGGGTGCATATAGAGCATTGCGTTCTCTTCCTGAATTGACCCCGAACATATTAAGCTTTGAAACAGTCAATTTATTTTTCATGAGTCAATTTCACTGAATGTGCACTTATATGCCTATATATAGATATAAATTTATATCTATGTTTACATAAACACAAGCTCACATACATATGCATGTTTTAATCTACTTTTTCCTTTCCCTACTTCATTCCAAACTTTTTCTCTCTTTTTTCACAGTAATTCAATGACACAGCCCACTGGCTTCTCTCTCTCTTTCTCTCTCCCCTCCCATATCACACACACATTTCTTCAGTTCTCAAGTATCCTCTGGCTACATATCTCTTCACCCGAATTTTATAATAACAATTTTTGTAATTCTTTCTCTAAGTCATATTTCATCGCATGCGTTCACTCATTAGCATCTTTCTCTGGCTGTCCATCTGTCTTTCTCTCTCACACACACACACTCTCACCAGACCCCAATTCACTCTTGGTTCCCTGGGCTGGCATTTAAAGTGTTCAGCTAGTGTGCCACTGATTTTCTTGCTACCAACAACCACAGGGAGCTAAAGAAAAGACTGCTAAGGCATAGAAGGAACTAGACAGTAGTGGGACTCTTGACAGTACACTTCGAGGAAGGATGGCTCCCAAGTGTCTTCAGCGGGGGCTGAGGAAGTGCTAGGACAGTGGAGGAGAGTGAAAAAGTGTGTGCCTCATCAGCTGGTCATTAGGGTACTGAAAGCCACAGTTAAGGTGTATGGGGACAGGCAGGACTCAGGAGAGTATTGGAAGGAAGCTGAAGTAGGAATGCTTTTGGTGTCCATTTCTGCTAAAAGCAACCTTTTGAATTACACATTCATTTTGTGTAATTTTGCTCTTTCCTATTTGTTATGCAGGGGAAACAATGGGTGAGAAATGTGGTGTGCTGGCCTTAGGAATGGCTCTCAGCTTTAGGACCAGTTTCAAAGGCCTTCCGGTGAAGAATGGAGGCAGGGAAACTCGGGGAGAGAGAGAATGCTCCTATTCTTAAGATTGCTCAGTTTTGCTTCTCCAAACCTGAAGAGCAAAATACTGTTTTAAAAACAAATAAAACCAAAAATGCTTCAGAGGTGGCCATGACCTGGAGGTTGAAACTAGAATCTTTCAAGTGTCACAGAAATTGGAGTATGGAAGTCAGGGTGGGAAAGAGGATGTGAGCATCATGTTGAGGCTATCATTAGCAAATCTCCAAATCTATCAGTGGAAAAGAGGCCATGCACAATGATTTGTCCACGTGTCAAGTAATGGAATCAGGTTGTTGGTTAAGTCTCAGTCTCAGTCTCTCTCTCTCCCTCTCTCGTGTGTGTGTGTGTGTGTGTGTGTGTGTGTGTGTGTTTGTGTGAAAGTCCATTTTGGGCTAAGCATCTAAGACTAAAGTTCAAAATACCTAAAAGGAACTGTATATCACAGGACATTCTGGACTTTGATCTGGATATAACAGGTTGAGAAAGCTTTGTATTGTCTGCCTGGGGAATGAGATTGAGTTTTGTTTGTTTGTTGTTTGTTTGTTTGTCAGTGCTGGGAATTGGATTAAAACCAGGGCTTCATGCATGATAGACAAATACTCTATCATTAAGCTACATCCCCAGCCCTGAGACTGATGTATGGCAGAGTAAACTGTGTAAGAGACTGCCTTGTGTCCACCACAATCCTCTTCTTTGAGTTCCCACAAATAGATAACAACTAAATTTTAACTAATGGAGCAGACAAAGATGAGCACTGTGACCTTGTAAGTCATATGTTTAAGAGGGAGGCATTACAGGATGGAAAAGGTCAAGATCTTCAATTACCATCTGGACAAGAACCGCCCACTGATGGAAAACTCTTATTTTGGATTATGAGTGAAAAATTAACTTCTGTCATGTTAAAGCCATTTCTTCACAGTGACTACCTTTATATACTTGGTGTTACACTGATACACATGGACATTAAGCTCTCTAATACGTGGTGAGTACTGGAGAGCAGAAGTGCACAGAAGGGAGACCATCTAAGATGTACTTGATGGGTTTACAGATTTCCACTGTTGGCATGGTGAGTGATCCTGCCTCACATAGGATACAGCACAGGAAATCATTACTATCACTTTTGAGCACTTGTTACTGCTCTCGGTATTCCTATGCACTCTGGATATTGCCTTGACTTGAACACCCAGAGAAATGGGATCAAAACTCTTCCAAGACACTCAGGCTACTCTCCTTTAAGAAATCACAGCTCTTGGAGGCCACAGCCAGTTCTCTTGGCAGCTCTGCATCCAACTGTGTTCTTGGGCCACATGTGTTGGAGAGATGCTGTCCCCAGTAAGGCACAGAATAAAAAACAAAGGCAAATTTGTTCTGCATTTGTATGAAATTTTTCTCTCTTCCAACACTTTGCTCAAGTTGAAGCCTCCTGGGATGGAAATCTGAAAAGAAGTCATTCTGCTTAAAGTTGAACTCTCCAATAGAAATGTAAAGTGAGTCACATATATAATCTTAAACTGTATAGCATGACCATAAAAATGAGGTAAAATTAGATTTAATAATGCATTCTAGTTGGCTCAGTGTATCCAAAATATTAAAACTTCTACATGCACTATAAAAATATTCATTAACTAATACATAAAAAATTTAGAAATTACATATTAATGGGAGACCATGTTATGTTTTGAGAAATGTATGCATTATGTCATTTTGAAATCAGGTTAAACATGCTTATCATTTCTTTAAGGGGAAAATTTCAAAGAACTTTGTTCTAGTTTTTTGAAATGTAAATTCTTGTTGTCTGTAGTCACTCTACTGTGCAATAGAACTTTTTGCTCTTATCTAACAATTAAAAAATTAGTGAGTTTTTTTTACATTTTATAACAGTTTTGGAAACCCAATGTAAAATTTACCTTAAAGCACATTTCAATTGAGCATAGCCACACATGTGGCTAGTGGCTGCTGGATATGTGGCAAGGCCTTACCTCCACTCTTTCTAGGGTTGGTAGGATGTTCTTTTAATTACTGCTGCCTGAGGACTGGAAATTCTTTTTAGAAAAATAAAATCTGTTCCTCTATGGGGAGTGATCGTCAATCACAACATAAACTATGAGTTAAAAAGAAAGAAAACTTTCTCCAGGGTTTTATTTTTTTTCTCCAGGGATTTTATTTTTTTTCATTCGTGAGAATGAAAACACGAAGACAATGAGTTAGCCCATCTTTACTACCATATTCTTAGACTATTTCTTCCTTCAAATTTCTATTGGAATGAGAAAATAACTCTTCCTATAATCCTTTCTTTAGAACAGTTTTTAAACTATCGTCTGCAAGGAAGTTGGGACATTAGCAAAGTGCAGATGGACAGATATACCAATTATGCCCACCAAGATGCACCACCTTGGTCTACCTTTCTGAGCCTCTGCTTTTCCAGCTCTAAACTTGGCACAGTAATCTTGCTCTGTGAATGTTTGATTGAGGAACAGCATCAGATAGTGCTCATGATGGGCCTGCTGTAGTGCCTGGCATAGATCATAAAGGATCTTATATGTCACAAATAGGGAGTTTCAATTTTCTCTGGCAAGCAACAGGGAGCCAGTGAAGATGGAAAATAATGGGTGATTTGATCCTATTTTCCATTTATAAGGCTTTTTTGTTGTTTTTGAGAGGAAAACTAAAAACTTTTTTTTTCTTATAGCCACGGTTTGTTTCAAAAAGAAGGGTTTGCTTCCAAATCTTTCAAATGTTCTTTGTATGAAAAAGGAGAGAATCTTGGCCAAGCTTTGGACTGATTTTTTCTGTATACCCAGAAGTATCTTTGAATGAACAGACTTAATATCTGTTCCATCCACCTCTTACATTTAGGAATTTGAACTTTTCTCAGGAAGATGAATACAATAATATTACAGGCATGATTTAGAAAAATAACTTTTTATAATCTCTGGTGTCCCTTTATCTTCAGTAGGTTTCAATATATTCTTCTGGAGAAGAAACAGTGACTCCAGACTAGATGGCTCTAGAATAGATGGTTCTAGAAGCCTTGTTGTTTCTGTTTCATAGGTCTTGTTGGGAAGTAGAGAGTAAATTGAAAAATAAATGAAAAAATTGAAATTGATAACTGAAAGGTAACAATTGAACAGGTTTGCTTCCCCCAAGAAAGTTAAGAAAATCCAAGTTGAAACCTTCACTTGACCATTAACAGATACTGTAACTAATGATCAGTTCTCCTCCTTTGGGGAAACTTATTCTTGACATCTCAACTTCGTGGAATCTCACCAGCTCCAATGGCTAATGACATTTGAAGCTCTGGGGAACCCTGACTCTCTGGATCTACACTATTCTGTGTATAGCAGAAACAAGGGCTACCTCATGCTTAAAGCTGAGAATAAAATCAATACACCCAATTTGTTGACCCTCGTAGGTACAGAGTATATGCAGATTCAAGGGGAACATAAAATGTGATAAAATGACACATTAAGCGTGCCACAAAATTTGAGTATGATTAGCTGGAGAGAAATGCATTAAACATTACAGAGGAGTTCAGCTCCTGCTACTGAATGATGAATATAAGCACACAATATGGCATTTAAAACTTGTTTGCTTAAGCAGATTAAGTAAATGTAATGGAATCTCAGAAAACATTGTCTAAGTCTAAAGTTGCTGCTTTTAGAAAACCAGTCAAATATACACAAGGGCCCAGACAGCAAGAGAGATTTTAACACTACAAATTGAGATTAAGCATGTAAAAGAAATGTGAAAATATAAAGCACCTATAACTTTCAGGATTTACTATTAAAGAGCTCCTTTAATGACAGTACCTTGCACTGAATGCTTTCCTATGGGAGAATACATGAGTCATCTGACTCTTTGCACAGTAAACTCTAGCAGAATCTGAGTGTTGGCCAGACCTGAGGAGCCACAGCTCATCATAAAATTCCACTACTTATCTTGTAATAGTGACGGTTTTCCCTCTGGTCTTCTCTGTCCAGGTCAGGTTAAAATATGACAAGGCAACAGGTTTCCAGATATTTTTTTAAAGATCCAGAGCACAAAATTTGAAGAATATGAGATGATTCACTTTGCTTTATTTTTTCCTTAAACAATAATTTGAAATCGTTCCAAGAACAGAAATACACATTAAATGAGAAAATTTACAGAAAATAATTAATTTGTCTACCAACATTGTGCACAAGGTTTTTTTTTTCTTTTTTATGGTCATCAGAATTTTCTGAAATGTCCTAATATGAGGGGTCTCTGATAGAGTCATCGTGCTGTTGCATGGCCTAAATGGAGACAACTGCTTGTATTTTGCTAGAGCTGATATTTATTTGGATGGTTAGCCAGTTCAAAAAATAACATAATATGACCCATTGAATTGTAGCTATTTGAATTTTTATCATAAAACCATCGACTACTTTCATATTTTCTCACGGACAATTTCTAAGTGAATCCCTCAAGTGTTTTGCCTTCTGAGTGGATTAGACTGAGCTCCATTTCCATCCACACAGGACTGAGGAGGAGTGTTAGCTGAGCTGTGAAGTACACACACACAGCTTCATCTCCAAACTCCATGTGGAACGTTTGGTGGAGACTCTTCAGAAGCAAACCTATGAAGATTCAGAAGCTGAGAATGAAGAATCTCTGACTCCTCTACATACCTCCAAACTGAATTTATTCAATTTCCTTTAGGGCTCTAGTTTTTTTTTTTTAATCTTCTTAAAATCACACATGCACATGCATGTACACACATGCCCATTTACCCACACTCTGGTGGAGCAGCAAGGAGTGTCTGGTCTCTCAAAGATATTCTGTTAGAAATAGGCTTGTAGACATTCTGGAAGCATTATGAAAGTTTCTCAAAAATTAAAAATTGACCTATCATATCACCCAGCAATCTCACTTCTGTATATATATATATCCAATTGAAGTAAAGACATCAAAGTGATATTAGCACTCTCATATTCATTGTAGCACTAGTCACAATAGCCAAAATATAGCAACAACTTCAGTGCCTATCAATGAATGAATGGAGAAAGAAAACAAGGTATATATGCACAACGGAATATTATTCAGCCTTAAAAAAGGAAATTTTGTCACTTGATGGTAACACAAATGAACCTGGAGGACATTATGCTAAATGCAATGTTAGCCACAGAAAGAAAAATACTGCATGATCTCCCTTGTTATGTAGAAACTAGAAATGTTGACCCCAGAAGCAAAGGTTAGAACAGTGTGTGTCAGAGAATGGGTATTGGAGAAACAGATGTTAGTCAAAGAGAAAAAATCTTCAGTTTTAAGATGAGCAAACTCTGGGAATCTAATATACATCATGGTGACTGTACTTAATAATATTAACTAAATTGTATTGTATACTTCAAGTTTGCTCAGAAAGAAGATCCTTTTTTAAAAACTTTTTAAATTGTAGATGGACAATACCCATATTTTGTTTATTTGTATGTGGTGCTGGGGATCCTACCCAGTGCCTCACCCATACTAGGCAAGCGCTCTACCACTGAACTACAGCCCAAGAAAGGAGATCTTAATTTTTTCTTGCCATAGGGGGAAAAATAGTTATTATGTAGTAATTATATGAGGTGATGGATGTGTTATTCAATTTTATTGTGTTAATCATTTTACAATGTATACATATAGCAAATTATCACTTTGTACAACATAAGTTTGTATCTTTTTATTCATTAATTATATGTCTATATGGAAAAAAAAATAAAAAGAAATAGAAATAAGCAGAGGGAACTCATCTTAGGAAGCAGCTCATAGACAAGTCACTGTGTTGTCAACTTGTTCATGGCAACGATCCCACTATCCAGGAGGGGTTCAGAGAAAGGAGAGGGACCCCAAAAGATGGAATGCTTTCTTTTTTGCAACTTGGTCACTCTCAATGTGGTGGTGTTGCAAGAAGTCTGGTCTGAAGTGAGCTGCCCATCCATTACTCACCTCCTGTCAGCAGTCACCCAGCTCATGGAATGGAAAGAACACTGGGGCATGGGGTCTAAATTGGCCAAGAGGTAGGAAATGTGGAATGGACATAAATGGAAAGTATTCAGGCTCAAAACAAGTTTCTGGAGGAAAATATACGGGAATCTGTGTGAGGCGACCTGGAAATGTTTACCTAACATGCAGCATTACTGGGGGAGAAGGAAGCCAAAGAAATCCATGCTCATGTGTGTCCCCAAATTTGAAGAGGAATTTCAGCAATAAAATTTCAGCAAGTGCCTGAGAGCCAGGAGTGAAAAGTCTAATTGTCCTATTCAGAAGAAAGATATAAATTAGTTTCAATCTGCACACAAAAACTTAAAGATAAAAAAAGGTAGTAGGATTGTTTCCAACAAGATTTTGATGTTATTTCTAATAGAAGCAAGTTAAAACAAAGTATAGCAACAAACTTGTTGTCCCCGACTTTATTTTACCCCTGAAATCAAAGGAGTCAAGAAAAAGTATTTTGTTTTCTTAAATTTCTTTCTCCCAAATCAGAAAAAAAAAAAAACAAATATAGATAATAGAGAAATACAGGAGAGAGAAAATGTGCTTTCAGAATGTTTTTTAGAAACAGAGCAAGGAAACAAAAAATTCTCTCCTAATAAATCACCCTTAAGAAGTGTCATCATAGTATTTGTTATTATAGTTATTTTAATAAATTGCCATCTTTCTTAAAGTTCTGGCTTGGAAAAATTATTAAAATGTGTGACAAATTATTAAAATGAGTGCTTCCAATAGCCAGCAGAATGGACTGAGAGAGTAGGAACTGTTGTTGGCCCTGCCTCACAAGGAGAAAGCTGAGGCTCAGCAACTTCCTTGGGATTCACATCGCAGTAAATGAGTAGCTTGGGCTTGAGTCCTGGCCTATCTCACAACAAAGTACACACAGTGAACCCTGAGTATATACTTTCAGTCAACAGCAAAGACTGTTAGCTTCATTTGAGCTGCCTTTAACTCTCCGGAACCATAACACACTTAAATGCAGGAACACATTTGTGAAGAAAGTTTTGCTGAAATTGCAACCAACCATACCACAGGAGGCAGCATTTTAACCGGCAGAGGCAATGACTGCTAGAAGTGAAGTCCATTAACCAAAGATGCGTGGGATACTAGGCCATCTACGTAAATGCCTTTCTCTTGCCTAATGCATTTTGCTTCACCCTGACAACACCTGTAACCTTCATATCAGGGCCCAACACAGGGAAGCCCATAGAGTAGCTGTACAATGTATGTTTTGTATTTTTGAACTGAAATGCATACCTCCCATCCAAACCACTCAGGTGTGACTTGACCTCTACCTACACTAGGCATGCCAGTCATACCTGTCTCAAATCATTCTGGGCTCTTTTCCATTTGACCTTTGAAGGCTTTAGCTTATCTCACATAGTTTAATAGGAATTAAATGAGATTTGTGTAAGTGAAAATTCTCTGCAGTTATAAATTTCTATGTAGTCTTGAAGCATCATGATATTACATATATTATTATGTATCTGTTGCCACGTCAATATTCATGCTGATGAGTACTGAGGTCATTGTGGATGAAATGAACGACTTGACTTACTCTCAGGTAGCTTTCATAGGTAGCTGTTTGTTCTGCTCTGCTTTTATCAATGAAGATCCTGAAGAATAGGGAGGCTGTTTGTGGACCCAACATTCACATTGAAGGATTGGCTTGCCTAGGATTCAGACTCATCTCTCAACCATGTTTTTTAAAGTCTACATTGTAATTTTCTATTTCTGCTAAACCAAATCATCACAAATAATAGCACAAACAACATGAATCTATCACCTTATTGTTCTGGAGGTTAGAAGACGAGATGAGTCTTAGGAACTAGAATCAAGGTATTGGTGGGATGTATTCTGGAAACTTCAAAGGGGAATTTTTCTCCTTGCTTTTTCCATTCTCTAGAGGTTGCTCATTGCCCTTGGTTCATGGCCACATCAGCCCAACTTCTGCTGTGGTTGTCACATCTCCATCTCTTTCCATGACCTCCTGCCTCCCTCTTATGGAGACCCCTGTGATTTCTGTGGGCTCACTTGAATATTCCAGGAAAATCTTCCCATCTCAAGGTACTTATGTTATCATATCTGCAAAAGTCCCACATATCTTGTAGGATAACATGTTCACAGATTCTGGAGTTAGCATGTTAGCATCTTTGGGGGACCATTATGCTTTCTATCATACACTAAAAAAATGCCCTTATTTTTTCTAGGCAAACTCATGCTGACTTATAGACACGGCTTTGTGTTTCTTTATGACTGTAACAGAAAGTCTGAGCAAAGGGACTGTGTCATCCCGCAGCTGGTGATCCCTGCCTGAGCAGCTATGTGTGTGCTTCTGTCTACAGAGTGTGACTTAGGAGATGGCTGCCTTACCTCTGCCTGTTGACCTATAACTACTCCAGGAAAGGAAATTTTTCCCAACCATTACCAGGGGGCAAACAATTCCATCATCCATGATAAAGCTAAAAATGTAAATAATATTAGAAGATAGAGAATTGACTAAAATTAGACAAACTAGCAAAAACATCAAATAGTCACCAGTTCTAATGGTGGAATAAAAAGGACCTTGGGTGACCAAAGGGACAAAGAGAAGGGAGTAGGGCACAGAGAAGAGAAATTACTTTGAATGTCAGGGTCCCAAAATAAAATTTTCTTTCTTCACAGTTTTGCCAAGTTGCAGTCCTGCTGTCAGTAAAACTCTGGTAATCATTGGCATCATTCGCTGATATTTCCACTTACCCTCCCTTCTGTCACATGTGAGGATTCCATTCCCAACTCCTTGAAGTTAGTGTGGTTAAGTGACTTGTTTATCTGGTGAAACCTCTTGGCACCAGGATGGGCAGAGGCACAAAATGGGGGGAAGTGACATGTCATATCCAGGTGACTATCTCAAAGAGCCAGTTGGATTGCCACATACCTAGCCATGCTATGGCACCTGATAATGCTAAATGTAGAGTCTCCTTAGCCTGTGTCCCAAATTATGAAGATTAAAGAACAGACCTCAGCTGATGGTCATGAAGCATGATTAAAGAAAAACCTTTTTTGTTAATAACCATTGATATTTGGTGGTTTATGATATTGCAGCAAACACAGTCTCCTCTGACTGCTATACCAGTCTAGCTTTTTCCTGGACATGGTTACTGGTGGAGTGAAGCAGTGAGAAGGGAAGTGTAGTTGGATCTCATCAGTGGCAATAGATTCTCTTCCTTTAAGATTCTCCTACGAACATTGCATTAAATGAAAATGAGTGCTCTTCTGGAAACCTGAAAATATAATGTAAACAAAGATACATGAGTGCTTTACAAATTGTAAATTACCATAAAACTATTAGCCCCAACAATGTTTATTTATCATCCATAATTACATCTAAGATTACATGTTCTTTAGCTTTTTAGTCCAAAAAATTTTCTTGGCTTTCACTAAAGAAATACCTAATTATACTAAATATGGACAATTTAAAATATCAAAGAGTTTCCCTAATTTATGTGCTAAGATAAATAAACATGAAGAAGGCTATGGCCAGGTGATAGAATATAGACAACGTAAGATGAGTGTTTCTCTGTCATTCCTTTTATTACTCATAACGTCCATAAGTGTTACAGGAAAGGCAAGCACTATATCTGCCATCTTATGAACACAGAAAGTGGAGATCAGGAATAGACTCATTTGGAACTGGGCAAGGCCATCACTGGGAAACTTTTACTACCTCGGCTCCTCACTCTGTTGGGCACCAGGATGGGCAAAGTCACCCAATACTATAATTATTTTTTTATGCCAATCCTGATACAAGGAATAAACTTGAAGCATGCATCAGTTTAACAGATTGTTATCATCTTGGAATGTGACATTTTTAAAATTTCCTGATCCCTACAAAATTAAGAAAACAAAGAGAATGTTTTCTAAATGGAAATAAAAGTATATAAATTTTTATGATAAAATTTAATTTTCATGTTCCTAAAATTAGAGAAATGACAAATAATGCCAATACAAACTTTTTTTTTTTTCAATCACTTAGAGGGGAAGACATTTGTTCAGGAGAGCTAGTGTTGTTAGAAAGAACATCCATGTCAGACAGAGGAAACTGTGGATCTTGACTATACTTCCTGGCAAAAGAACTCTGGGCTTAGTCTCCAGAGGCAGAAGTTGGAACGTAGTCTCCTAGCTTCTAGCAGCTATATTGCTACCAAACAAGGAATAAGAGAGATTTGCTTCTTTGGATCACCCTTGGGACTGGTCTTTCTGTTCATTCTTCTTAGTAAGTCTCCTGAATAAGGAGTTTTCAGAGCATTAGGCACTCTGGGAGCTGTTTCTCACCCAATAACCCCTCTACTAGAGGGCACAGGCCATGGGCCATGTACAAGGCATGGTCACACTATGCTCAGAGTCCTACCCTGGAAAACTTAAAATCCTGTTCCCTTAGTTTCACCTCTGTTCATTGCTACCTTCCTTTTGCCTTAAAATTTCCCTCCATTTTCTGAATATCTCTTCACAACCAGGTCAACATACCCTTTCTCTCCTGACCTAAGCCAACTTTTCTTCAGTTTTCTTTTCTTTTCTTTTTTGGAGGAGATACATGGTCACTTCACCACTGAGCCACATAAACAGTCCTTTTCTAATGTTTTATTTTGAGAAGGGGTCTCAGTAAATCATTAGGGCCTCACTAAGTTGTTGAAGTTGGTTTTAAACTTGCAATCCTCCTGCTTCAGCTTCCTGAGTGGCTGGGTTGATAGAGATCTGACACCATACCTAGCTCCCTCACTTCTCTAAGGTTCTTTCTTGAGACAGTTTTATTTTGCATTGCTCCATTTCATCATTTACAGTGTTATGGTTGGGATATGAGGCATCCCCAAAACTCATGTTACATGATATAGGAATGTTCAGAGGTGAAATGATTAGATTATGAAAGCTGTAACCTAATTGGTACATTAATCTATTTGATGGATTAATAATTTGAATGGGCTACTGGGTGGTAACTATAGGCAAGTGGAGCACAGCTGTGTTAAGTAGGTCACTAGGGGTGTGCACTCGGGGATTATATTTTGTTCCTGGATCTTCATGCTCTCTCTCTCTCTCTCTCTTTCTCTCTCTCTGCTTCTGGGCTGCCATGAACTGAGAAGCTTTCCTCCACCACACCCTTCCATCATGATGTTCTGCCTCACCTCAGACCCAGAGTAATGTAGTCAGCTGACCATGGACTGAAACCTCTGAAAATATTAGCCCCAAATTAACTTTTCCTCCTCTAAGTTGTTCTTATCAGGTATTTTGGTCACAGAAACAAAAAGCTAAGTAATACATACAGTAAGGTCCACAGACCAAGTAAATGCCCACATTGACAAAGTGAATGCATTTCTACAAGTAACTTCAGCCAAAAAAATCTATTGATAATGAATACAATTAAGAAGGAAATTATGCACACATACCACATTCTTTTCTTGGGATAGACTGAGTATAGTATATTTCTTTGGAAATATTTTACGTACCTTCCTTCAATTCTTAAAGAATCCAGGACAAAAATCTTGCCAGTATTAGTGAAAAAGAAGTGGAATTTCTCACTTTACTAAGGCACCATTCCATTCTCATAGTAAGACACAGCAAAGAGTTAATATTTAAATTCATAGTTATCCTGAAATGTTGTATGAGAAAACTTGTTCTAGGAAAAAATGATTCATATATCAATATATATTAGATGAGGAATTCTCACATTTAAATTCTCTAAGATAAGAAAAGGAAGATTCCAAGAATCAGATGGGAGAGAAGATAACTGCTACAAAAGTACATTTTGTCTAGGTTGTCTAGGGTCCTGGGAACCTTATTGGGGAATCTTATTGCTTTCCCCATAATTTTGGTTTAAAAATATTGTTGAGCTGTCTACTCTACAATATTGGATAAAACAGAGTCCCAAGGTCAGATTATTCAACTTCACTGAGTCCAGGTGTGTGGTCTTAAGTTGTGTAATAAATAGAAAGCAATGGCCAGTGCCAGAGGTTGTAGGTCTTTGGGATGAGATTTAGTTGCTCTTTGGGGAAACATAAGTCAATGTGTTCAACAAAACTACAGCTGATTGACTCAGGCTTAAGTGAATACCTAATTTCCATAGTTTGCTCAATTATCCCTTAGGTTGGACATGAAGTTGGGTTTTTCAAGGTCATTTTACCATGAACCCCTCCTAACCTCTTCAGTGGAGACAATCAGTAGGGAAAGTGGTCAGCCCACACTTTCAAGGAATCAGTTTTCAGAGAAAAACTATCAAGACCCTTGTCAGCACTAGGGAGGATTTATGAGTTTTTATTATTGCCTCCTTTCTCTTTCCCACATGTGACCACTGATTGGAGGTGAAGTAAGTCCTCCTCAGGGTGGGGCCAGAGACTTATGTGACTTCTTGCCTTATAATTTTATCTTTTATTTACTTTTTGTAGTTTGCAGTCAACTCATAGGACTCTGGAGACTTTGAGATTGAAGCACAAGATTTTGACATCCTACAAATAAAGTCAAACGCAGTGAGTAATCTCAGCTCAGCACAGCTGAGAGGGCATGGGTCAGGCCTGGAAGTCATTAGATTAAAAAATAAGACCAACATTAAAATGAAAATATTGGCAGCTAGTGTATGTATATATAAATATATATGTGTGTATAATTTTTTTTAAACAGTAATTCATTCCTTTGACATCCTTGCCTTTCAGAACCATGAGCTCTCATGCTATATTCAGGTTGCAAAGGGATCCTCCTCTAAGAAGAGATCTCATAGGGTTGTAGGAACTTGCTATAGCATATAATGTGGTATTAGCCCTGGCTACCCTCTCTTGAGCATCAGCTGATTCCTTTCAAGCCCTAGTGATGCCCTGGTCTAGACTAAGTGGATTACAATTCAAGGAATCAGACTCTTAATACTTCTCAGAAATTTCAGCAAAGGCATTGACAAGTACAACATATAAACAGAGGCATTTATCTGCTCTGTGCACATGTGAAATAACCAAGCAGAGAGGATATTCAATGAGAAAAGATAAAAGTTGGTTAAACTGTCTAAAGAAACTCCGTGAAGGCTGAGCAAGGGTAAAAGGATGTTTCCCTATTAGGACATAGAGGGGAAAAGGGAAATTCCCCAAGTAAGAAAAAAAAAATTGAGACAAAGCCAGTCAAGTTTGAAGACAGCTCTGAAAAAACTGGCCAATGTGAGCTGACCCTGGAGCTGAGACTAAAAGAAAATTCCAAACTCTCTTTCTCAGAGGGCAGCTGGTGCCTGAGACCAGCACTGAGGTTATTAGGTCATAGCTGGAGCCCTGCTGGCTCAGCTTCACTCCCCTAAGGCCCATTGCTCTCTGATAGAGCAATAGCTGCTTGATCCAACTGAATAGATCAATTATGTACTCATTCTCCCTGTAGATTTTGTGATTAGGGAAGATCTGCATAGAGGCCTGAGGAGGGCCACCCTCAATTTGGATGTTGGATAAATATGCATAGTTCTCAAATTTTTATGTATTATCTCCTAGGTAGAATCTACTTGATTATGAGTAAAAAAAAGAAGAGAGATAAAAACAAATACTAAAAGAAATATTTTCATTTAGTAAGAGCTGAAGGTTTCATCTAAATGTTCCTCTTACTTTTGAATGTATTTATTTATTTTATTCATTCATGATGTTCCATACATATTTACAGGGTATAGCACAATCATTCAATGTATGTGTACAATGTTCGATGATCAAATAAGGGTAGTTAGCATTTCCATTTCCTCAAATATTGATCATTTCATTAGTAGTGACTTTTCCTTTCTACTTATTTTGAAGTGTATCATAGATTATTGTAGATTATAGTTACCCTACTAGGAATAGAATACCAGAACTAATTGTTCTGATCTGTGTCTGGGTGCCCTTATCTAACCTCTCTGTCTCTCCTCTCTCTATACTTTTCTCTTTCTTATTCTATGTGATTGATTTTTTAGTTTCCACAAATTAGTGATAACATGATATTTGTGTTTCTATGCCTGGTTTATTTCACCTAACAAAATGTCCTTCAGTTCTTCCTACTTTGAAAGATTGGAAGAGTTGATATTGTTATAATGATCATACTACCAAAGTAATCTATAGATTCAGTGCAACTGCCATAAAACTACCAATGACATTCTCCACAGAAATAGAAAAAAAAAACAACCTCAAAATTCACATGGAACCACAAAAGACCCTGAATAGCCAAAGTAATCCTGAGAAAAACAGACCAAGTTGACTCCTAATATTCTAAATGTTCCTTTTTAAATGAAGAGCTAGTGCTGCTGGAATGGGATGATTCTATCCTAAGACATCTAAAAATATTTACCATAGTTAGCAGAACATACTTGCTTCTGATAGGAGTGAAATTATATATTCCTTTCTTAATGTTTATGAAAATAGGATCTTTAAAATTATAGAGCAAAATTATAAAGCAAAAAATTCATATCACAGCTGAATGCCAAAAGTAAGGAAACAGAATTCATGGAAAATCAATCACTGCATTTTAAGGAATAAAGATAATAACCAGCTGTCGCTGAAAAATGACCAAGATAAGACAGAAGTACTAGTACCAGCTGGCAGGAGCTGAGTAGGTGCTTTTCTTTCCAATTTTACATTCAGTGATCTTACATAAACAGCTTGAAATTGGCCATGATGAAAGTGCAGATGCTTCTTGACTTATAGTGAACCCATCACAAGTTGAAAATATTGATAGCTAAATATTGATAATGTCATAGTTCAGTCTAGCTTACATTAAATGTGCTCAGGACTCTGACATTAGCCTACAGTTGGGCAAAACTATCTAAAATAAAGCATATTTTCAATAAACTGTTGACTTTCTCATGTAGTGTATTGAATACAGTACTGAAAGTGAAAATCAGAATTGTTGTATAGGTATGCTTTTGCACAATCACAAGCTGGGGGCTGTCTACATTTACACTAGAGAAATTAGCAAACTTCACAAATCAAGCCTTTTCCACTCCCCACACCCTCCCCCAAGCCAGTTGTTAAACATTTACCAGCATACAATGGCATGAAATTCTACTTCAGTGATAGTAGAGTCCAATTTTCACAAATCAATTACATCTATCTGTGATATGCAATTATATCAACATATAGGTTTAATAAGAAAATGGGTGTTAGCAGCATATTTCCAGTTCAGAAATGGGCATGGAAATAAGCCAGATTCTCTGATAAATGACCCCAGGGGTTACCTCTCAGTTTATTGACAATGCTGGCACCCTTGATTCCCCAGCTAGCAATAGAGAGACCATACCCAAACTCAATGTCTCACAAATACAAAGGATCTGCAATCTCCAGCTGGTGGCAATCAGCATTTCCCAGAACTCTCCTTTCAACATCTGGCATCTAATACAGGCTTCCAGAGTACACAATACTTATTCAATCCAGTCAAGGCTCACTCAGGCTTACTTTACAAAAAAGAAAGAGCAACAGAATGAAGTCTGTTTCTGGAGCCCCAATCCTCAGTGCATGTAGCTGAGGTGCCCACGAAATTCTCAGCTGAAGTGTTTCTCTAAGGGGGAGTAAGTGAACAATCTTATATGATGGGTTTTTTTCAACAATTAAAAGAAACAAATTTAGTATAGAAAGAAACGTTGGCAAAAAAATATAGGAAATGGATCCTGGTATTTGCCTGTAGTATATTATAAATTGGCAAGGGATGGAGAACATTTTCTATTCTTTTGAATACGGATAATGAAGAATCTTTTGTTTCCCACAAATAACCCACCAATACCCCCCACACGTGCACAACACGAATTCACATGCAAAATTAAAAGCTGAAAGAATGATGCAGATCTAATTGATCATGTCTGCTCTTATATATGTTGAAGTCTAATATCCAAAGGGGAAATAAAAAGTAAAGTACACAAACAGAATTTATAAGCTCCTGGAGCATAGCCATGAAATATTATTGAGATTAGAGAAGGGTGAAGCGATGGTCATGCTCTTGATGAAAAGCTCTGCCTGCCTGTAACCAGATGTGCATCAGGAAGTCTCCATGGTGATGAGCAGGCAGATGCCTAGTGGTATTTTCCTGTCTGCATTTAGAGAGTGAGAGTTTCAGTGGTTTATGGATTCCAAGTTTTGAGAGGTAAACTTTGATTTTTATCCAACGTGAATCTCTTGAGGCCTCCTGAAACAATGTAACTTGACTTTGCGGGGGGCCAACCTGGAATGTTCTTTCATTTATCTATAGCAAATGAGTCCCTAATTTTTTCCTCATTGTGAACAACTTTCAGTGTACTCGGAAAGTGAGAAATAGAACTTGACTGCAACCTAAAAGCCAGCGCCTTGTGCCCAGTATGTCAACATTACTATCTCCCCTCCCACTCATTTTGTGTCATGCTAAAATTAAGGCTAGTTTTCTTCACTCACAAGTATTCAATTAGAGAGTGGAATAATTATTATTGGACCAACATTTATATTTGTTATTTCTTATGGGAAAGTAAATTTGGCATTAACACTTAACACCAAATAAAAATACAAGAGACAAAGGAAATATTTTTTTCTAAAGAATAATGAAGCCAAGCACGAAACTCATGGCATATCTGGTTCCTGAGTGCCTCTGATTTCAGACTTGTCAAGAAAAGGCTAGCCATCATGAGGAACTTGGGAATTCATATTTGATGGTAGAAGGCATGAGGTTCTGTAAGCAAGGCTGCAGTTGATTTTAATTTGTAAAGTTCTGAAGCCACAAGATCCTTCAAAAGAGCTGCTCCCTCATTTCTTCTCTATTTTCCATTGGCAGCCCTGGTTTCCAAATTTCATAGAAATTTTAGACTCCCCAGCTAGCAATAGAGAGACCATACCCAAACTCAATGTCTCACAGATACAGAGGATCTGCAATCTCTTCTAAAATTTCATAGAAATTTTAGAAATGCTTAAGATTTTGTGTAGGAGTATGTTGAGATGGGCATTCTCATATGATTTTTAGGGAAGCATAAATTAAATAACTTTTCTGGGAAGCAATTTGGCAATATGACACAAGGACCTGAAAAATGATCAAAATTTTTGTTACAGTATTCCCATACAAGGAATTGATCCTAAAGAAATAATCAGTTATGAGAACAAGCAGAACACTTTAATTTCCTAAGTGAAAGGGGATGATTCAATAAATAAATGCACATTGACCAGATGAAATAGTATGTTATTGTCAAGTATCATCTTTTGGCAGAATGCTTAAAGTTTTGAAGTTACAGCCACAATATTATTTTCAGTGAAAAAACACAAATCTAAAAATGTGCATGTAGCATATCCTCAATATATACACATGCATGCAAACACACACAAATTGACAGATTAGACAAAACAGACAAAACTCTGGACACATGCCAGAGTACTTACTGTGCTTATTTAGGGTAGAAAAGGAAATAATGATACATTCATTCATTGATGAATGACAAAAATCTTCACTTTGATGAGGTCTTTAAGAGGTTCTTAAATATCTTCCTCCTTTATCATTCCTATATATTGCACATATATTTTCCAAGTTTACAGCATGCCTTTTCACTGTGAGGTGTCATCTGATGACCATACTTGATGACTTCATTCTTTATTTTATTTATTTTGTTGTTGTTGTTGTTGTTGTTGTTGTTGTTGTTTTATTTGTTTGTTTTGGTACCAAAGATTGAACCCAGGTGCACTTAACCACTGAGCCACATCACTGGCCCTTTTTATATTTTATTTAGAGACAGGGTCTCCCTGAGTTGCTTAGGGCCTCACTAAGTTCTGAGGCTGGATTTGAACTTGGGATCCTCCTGCCTCAGCCTCCCAAGACCCTGAGATTACAGGTGTGTGCCACTGCACCTGGGGACTTCATTTTTTGGTAGTTCATTTTTTCAATCTTTTTCTTTATGTTTTCTTTTTCCCCTTCCTTCCCTCCCTCCCTCCCTTTCTTACTCGCTAGCTTCTTT
>JAJEJO010001554.1:313248-372643 GCA_020662805.1 Glaucomys volans
CTCGCTAGCTTCTTTTTTTCTTTTTTTTTTTCTTTCTTGAATTGTTTCCACACATCTCTAAGGTCATACAAATATCGTCCTATGCTTTTTAAATCTTTTCCTTGTTTTGCCTTTTATATTTAGGTATTTAATGGGAATTTATTTACAAATAAGATTAAGATTTTTGATATACATAATCAATTATTTCTCCAGTCTTTTCTGAAAGCCTTCATCTGATCTACAGCATAAGGTCAGAAATCTGCATAAGTGTGAATCTGTTTCTAGACTCCTTATTTTATTACAGTGATCAATTTCTCTATTACTTGGACAGCATGGAGTTGTCGTAGTATCATAGTTTTTGGTTGTTTTATTGGTGTTATAAGACTCCAGTATGTTCTTCCTCAAGAGTGTTTTGTTTATTTTTTACCCTCTGAACTTCCACATATTATTTAGTCAGGTTTCAAGTTTTTCAAAACTGTCATTGGGATTTTTTTATTTGCTTTAATTAGTTATACATGACAGTAGAATGCACTTATATACATCATATATAAAGGAGTATAATTTCTCATTCTTCAGGTTCTACATGATGTAGAGTACCACCTGTTGTGTAGTTACATATGTACATAGGGTAATAATGTCTGCTTCATTCTACTCCCCTCCCCCTCCCTTCACTCCCTTCTACCTAATCTAAACTAACTCTATTCTTCCCTAGATACCCCCATATTGTGAATTAGCATCCACATATCAGAGAAAACAGTTGGCCTTTGGTTTTGGGGGACTGACTTACTTCGCTTAGCATGATATTCTCCAGCTCCATGCATTTACCAGCAAATGAAATATTTTCATTATTCTTTAAGGCTAATATTCCATTGTGTATGTATGCCACATGTTTTTATCCATTCATCTGTTGAAGGTCACCTAGGTTGGTTCTATAGCTTAGCTATTGTGAATTGAGCTGCTATATACATTGAGGTGGCTGCATCACTGTAGTATGCTGATTTTAAGTCCTTTGGGTATAAACCGAGGAGTGGGATAGCTGGGGTCAAATGGTAGTTCCAGTCCAAGTTTTCTGGGGAGTCTCCATACTGCTTTCCATAAAGGTCATACCAATTTGCATTCCCACCAGCAATGTATGAGTGTACCTTTTTCCCCACAGCCTTGCCAATATTTATTGTTGTTTCTCTTGATAATTGCCATTCTGACTAGGGTGAGATGAAATCTTAGAGTATTTTTTTTTTTTTTTCTTTTTTGGCCGTGCTGAGGATTGAACCCAGGGCCTTGTGCTTGTAAGGCAAGCACTCTGCCAACTGAGCTATATCCCCAGCCCCTTAGAGTACTTTTGATTTGCATTTCTCTAATTGCTAAAGATGTTGAACAGCTCTAGTAATTAGAGAAATTCAAATTAAAATAACCCTAAGATTTCCTCTTACTCCAATTAGGATGGCTATTATCAAGAACACAAGCAATAATAGATGTTAGCATGAATGTGGGGAGAAAGGCACACTTGTACATTGCTAGTGGAGTTGCAAATTGGTGCAACCACTCTGGAAAGCAGTATGGAGATTCCTCAGAAAACTTGGACTGGACCCAACTTTTGACCCAGTTATCCCACTCCTCGGATTATACCCAAAGGACTTAAAATCAGCATACTACAGTGATACAGCCACATCAATGTTTATAGCAGCTCAATTAACAATATCTAGATTGTGGAACCAACCTAAATGCCCTTCAACAGATGAATGGATAAAGAAACTGTGGTATATATACACAATGGAATATCATTCAGCTATAAAGAAGAATAAAATTATGGCATTTGAAGGTAAGTGGATGGAATTGGAGAATATCATGCTAAGTGAAATAATCCAATCCCTAAAAACCAAAGGCCAAATGTTTTCCCTGATAAAAGGATGATGATACCTAATGGGGGTGGGGACATAGCAGGTAAGAGAAAAATGGAGGAACTTTGAATTACATAAAGGGAAATGAGAGGGGGTTTGGGGGCAGGGTTATGAAAGATGGTGGACTGAGGCAGACATTATTACCCTATATACATGTATGATTACACGAATGGTGTGAATCTACATTGTATACAATCATACAAATGAAAAGTTGTACCCCATTTGTGTACAATGAATCAAAATGCAGTCTGTAAAAATAATAAATAAAATAAATAAAAATAAATGAAAAGAAGACAGGCAGGCACAGTGGTGATCACAAGTTCAAAGCCAGCCTCAGCAAAAGTGAGGTGCTAAGCAATTCAGTGAGACTTGTCTCTAAATAAAATACAAAATAAGAAAAAAAGATGTTGAACGTTTTTTCATACATTCATTGACGATCGTATTTCTTCTTCTGTGAAGTGTTTGTTCAGCTCCTTAGGTCACTTATTGATTGTTTTTTTTTTTTTTTGGTGTTGAATTTTTTGAGTTCTTTATATATCCTGGAGATTTGTGCTCTATCTGAGGTGTGTGGTAAAGATTTTCTCCCATTCTGCAGGCTCTCTCTTTACATTATTAATTGTTTCCTTTGCTGAGAAGAAGCTTTAGCTTGAATCCATCCCATTTATTGATTCTTAATTGTACTTCTTGCACTTTAGTAGTCTTGTAAAGGAAGTCAAATCCTAAGCCCACATGGTGAAGATTTTGGCCTACTTTTTATTCTATTGGGTGCAGGGTCTTTTGGCACTATTGGTCTAGTGCCTAAATAGTTGATCCACTTTGAGTTGAGTTTAGTGCAGGGTGAGAGATAGGGGTTTAATTTCTTTTTGTTACATGTGGATTTCCAATTTTCCTAGCACCACGTGTTGAGTAAGTTATCTTTTCTCCAGTGAATGTTTTTGTCACCTTTGTCTAGTATGAGATAACTGTATTTATGTGGGTTTGTCTGTGTGTCTTCTATTCTGTACCATTGGTCTACATGTCTGTTTTGGTGCCAATACCATGCTGTTTATGTTAGTATGGCTCTGTAGTATAGTATAGTTTAAGGTCTGGTATTGTGATGCTTCCTACTTCATTTGTCTTGCTGAGGATTGCTTTGGCTCTTTTGAGTCTCTTATTTTTCCAAAAAAACTTCATGATTGCCTTTTCTAGTTCTATGAAGAATGTCACTGGGATTTTAATTGGAATTGCATTAAATCTGTATAATGCTTTTGGTATTATGGCCATTTCGACAATATTAATTCTGCCTATCCAGGAGCATGGGAGGTCTTTCCATCTTCTAAGGTCTTCTTTAATTTCTTTCTTTAGTGTTCTGTAATTTTCATTGTAGAGGTCTTTCACCTCTTCTGTTAGATTGATTCCAAGTATTTTTTTTTTTAAGGTATTGCGAATGGGGTAGTTTTCCTAATTTCTCTTTCAGTCGATTTGTCACTAATGTATACTTTTCTGAATTCATTTATAAGTTTTACAAATATTCTGGTGGAATTTTTTGGCTGTTCTAAACAGAATCATGTCATTGGCAAATAGTGATAGTTTGATTTCTTCTTTTTCTATTAATATCCCTTTAATTTATTTCTTCTGCCTAATTGCTCTGGCTAGAATTTTAAGGACAGTGCTGAAAGAAATGGTAAAAGAGGGCATCCTTGTTTTGTTCCAATTTTTAGAGGGAATGATTTCAATTTTACTCTATTTAGAATATTGGCCTTGGGATTAGCATATATAGCTTTTACAATGTTGAGGTATGTTCCTACTACCCCTCGTTTTTCTAGTGTTTTGAACGTGAAAGGGTGCTGTATTTTGTCAAATGCTTTTTCTGCATCTGTTGAGGTGATCATATGATTCTTGTTTTTAAGTTTGTTGATGTGATGAATTACGTTTATTGATTTCCAGATGTTGAACCAACCTTGCATCCCTGGGATGATCTCACTAGATCATGGTGCACTATCTTTTAATGTTTTGTAGGCAATTGCCAGAATTTTATTGAGAACTTTTGCATTTATATTTATCAAGGATATTGGTCTGAAGTTTTCTTTCTTTGATGTGTCTTTGTCTGGTTTTGGTATCCGAGCAACACTAGCCACATAGAATGAGTTTGGAAAGGTTCCCTCCTTTGCTATCTCATGGAGTACTTTGAAAAGTATTGGTGTTAATTCTACTTTGAAGGTCTGGTAGAACTTGGCTGATATTCCATCTGGTCCTGGACTTTTCTTAATTGGTAGGCTTTAGATGGCATCTTCTACCTCATTGTTTGAAATTGATCTGTTTAAATCGTGTATGTCCTCCTGATGCAGTTTGGGTAGGTCATATGTCTCCAGAAATTTGTCTATGTCTTCAAGGTTTTCTATTTTATTGGAGTGTAGATTTCAAAATGGTTTCTGATTATCTTCTGTGTTTCAGTTGTGTCTGTTGTGATATTTCCTTTTTCATCATGTATTTTAGTAATTTGAGTTTTCTCTCTCTTCTCTTCATTAGCGTGGCTAGGGGGTTTATCAATTTTTTTATTTTTTCAAAGAATCAACTTTTGTCAAATTTTTTCAATTGTTTCTTTTGTTTCAATTTCATTGATTTCAGTTCTGATTTTAATTATGTCCTCTCTTCTGTTTTTGGTGTTGATTTGTTCTTGTCATTGAGATTGGGATTGTGTAAATTAATACTTTTTTGACACTGATTAACACTTTTTAATTCTTTTTTGGCACATTAGAATTCCAATGTGCACACTTGATATATGTCTCCATCTATTTAGGTCTTCTTCAATATTCACATTAAAGTTTTATCATTTTATCATAAATATATTATGCCTTTCATTAAATTCATTCTCAGTTATTTTTAATGTTTGCTATTTTATAAGTGAATCTCTTTCATTGATTCTTTTTTAGTTATACATGGCAATAGGTTTCATTTTGATATAATTATAAAAGCATGGAATATAATTTGTTCTAATTCAGTCCCCAATACTTCTCCTTCCCTTCCCCTTATCCCTCTCCCTGTTCCCTTTCTGTACCCTACTGATCTTTCTACTAGTTATGATAGCTTTTTTTTCAATTAGTGTCTTATGGATGTACATGATGGTGAGATTCACTGTGGTATATTCATGTAAGTACATAGGACACATCAGTGTTTATAGCAGCACAATTCAAAATAGCCAAGGTATGGTGCCAGACTAGGTACCCTTTAACAGATGAATGAATAAAGAAAATGTGGTATATACACAATGGAATATTATGCAGCCACAAAGAAGAATAACTTCATGGCATTTGCTGTTAAATGGATGGAACTGGAGACTATCAAGCTAAGTGAAATAAGCCACTCCAAAAAAGTCAAAGGTAGAATGTTTTCTCTGAAATGAGGAAGTCAATCCAAAACAACTTAAACAGATCAGTTTCAAGCCCTGAAATAGAAGAAACCATCAAAAGCCTACCAACCGAGAAAAGTCCAGGACCAGATGGATTCTCAGCTGAATTCTGCAAGACCTTTAAAGAAGAGTTAATACCAATAATCCTCAAAGTATTCTAGGAAACAGAAAAGGAGGGAACCCTTCCAAACTCATTCTATGAAGCTCTGATACCAAAATCAGACAAAGACACATCAAAGAAAGAAAACTTTAGACCAATATCACTGATGAACATAGATGCAAAAATCATTAACAAAATTCTGGCAAATTGCATACAAAAACATATTGAAAAGATAGTGCACCATGATCAATTTAATTTTTAATTGACAAATAATAACTATGTTCTTGTAGAGTGATACCAAAACCACATGATGTTTGAATACATGTATACATTGTAAAATGATCAAATTAGGCTAATTAACATATTGATCATCTTACGTATGATTTCTTTATGGTGAGAACATTTAAAATCCACTCAGCAATTTTGAAATACAGAATTCATTTTTATTAACTATAGTCTATTTTGAAATACAGAATTCATTTTTATTAACTATAGCCTATTTTGAAATACAGAATTCATTTTTATTAACTATAGAATTTATTCCTACTGTCTGACTGAAACGTTGCACCCATTGACCAACATTTCCCCTTTACCAATTTATCCCCCTCTTCCCCTACATATTGTAATCATCTTCTACTCTTGACTTCTATAAGTTCAAATTGTTAAATTTCACACCTGTATGTGAGATGGTGCAGTATTTGTATTTATATGTCTGACATTTCATTAGCATACTGTTCTCTCAATTTGTCCACCTTGTTGCAAATGACAGAATTTCTTTCTTAAGGCTAAGTGGTATTCAAATGTGTGTGTGTGTGTGTGTTTAAAATTTATTCATTGATTGTTTCCATATTTATTACCTATAGCTATTGTGACAAATGCTATGATGAACATGGGAGCAAAGACATCTAATCAACATGCTGATTTCAATTGCTTTGGATACATATATTATATATACACACACATACACACACACACATACAGAAATGGGATTATGGAGTTGTTCAAGTGATTCTATGGTTGTAATGATCTATTTTCCAATCTACAAAATCCAAGGGTTCCTTTTTTCTACATCCTCACCAATATTAGTTATCTTTCATCTTTTTGATAGTAGCTATTCTAACGGTGAGGTGATGGTTCGATGGGGTTTTAATTTGCATTGTCTTAAGGATTAGTGATTTTGACATTTTTTCACATCTATTGGCCACTTCTGTCTTCCTTTGTTGTTGTTGTTTTATTTTTGGGAGGGTAACCAGGGATTGAACTCAGGGGTACTCAACTACTGAGCCACATCCTGAGCCCTATTTTCTATTTTATTTAGAGACAGGGTCTCGTTGAGTTACTTAGTGCCTCATTTTTGCTGAGGCTGCCTTTGAACTCATGATCCTCCTGCCTCAACCTCCCAAGTCATTTGGATAATAAACATGCACCACTGCGCCTGGCTCTGTCTTCCTTTGAGATCTACCCATTCAGTTTTTGTTGTTGTTGTTGTTTTTAAACCAGGCATTTTTTTTTCTTGTTATTGAGATGTTTGGTTCCTTATATATTTTGGATACCAAGCCAGATGTATGGCTTGCAAATATTTGTTCTGTTCTATAGTTTGCCTCTTATCTCTGTTGTTTGTTTACTTTACTGCATAAAAGATTTTTTAGTTTGGTGCAAGCCCATTTGTCTATTTTTGCTTTTGTGCATTTGTGCTTTTGGGACCATATCCAAGAAATCACTGCCCAGTCCAATGTCATGGAGTTTCCCCTATGTTTTCTCCTACTAGTTTTTAGTTTCAGGCTTTATGTTTAAATAGTTAATCTATTTTAGTTGGTTCTTGTCAAATGGTGAGAGAAGGGTCCAACTGTTTCTTCAGTTGATTTGCTTTCTCAGCCTTACAGAAAGGTCATTTTAATTATCATTCCATTTCCAATGAGCAAGCAGCAGATTTTTACTAGTTCACCTTTGTATTGATGAGCACCATTTGAGGTATCATGTTTATGGGAGGAAGTCTCCTCTGAGACCTCCTACCTAAGGCAGTTTTAGACTTTCTGTCTGTTTTCCTACATCTGGAGCCTCAGAAAAATGAAGTGGTTTTATAAATTCACTTAGGGTAAAAACCAGTTTAACTGACCTACTTATCTCTCCAGATTACCATTTTCATTTACTTTTTGGTGTCCAAGAATTAGTTACATTGCTGTTATATATATATACATCATATATATGTATGTCATATGTCATAATATTCATATTATAGATGTATATTATATATACATGTTTAAATTAGATTTTTCCAATGAGAGGGTTAGACAAAGTATAAAATCAGCCATACTGCTAGAAATAGATATCCTTAATTATATTCTTAACTCTGTGGCAGTATAGTTTTCATCCATTTAGTATAAACTTTTTCTAGTAAGTTTTGTTTAAATTGAATTTATTTTTTCTGATTTTTTTCTCATTCCCACCCCTCTCTTTTTTAAAATTCTGATGTCCTTGCTGCTTTCCATTTGAGCATTTCTTACATGGGATTGAGGTGAATTCTTGCTGGATTATTTGTTCCAAGTTTCTTTGTGGACATGTGGACTTGGTTCTATTCCATGCAAAAATTATTTCCCTTGAAAACATGATGTGTGTGAGAGTACATATTTTCAAATGTTAATTTTCTCAGCAAACTAAGAACCTCCCTGCAAAATTATTCATAGTTCAGCAAGATTTTTCTTCTCCTGCTGTCTCACAAACTACTTCCTGCAAATGTGTGTTCTTTCTGTACACTGTCTCATATTTTTTAGATTTTCTACCCAAGAAAATCCAGGAAGGCCCCTGCTTCCAGCTTATGCACTCCACCCCCTGTGGGTACTGAGTGCTTGTTGTTTTTCCTCCTCCGGGTGTGCCACCGGATATAGAATTGGGCTCTGCCAGCTTTCTCTGAGATCTATAGCTACAAGCATACTCTGAATCCTCACATTTCCCTCTTGCCTATTACAATTTGGGGCAGCCTTTCCTCTTATCTTGTGGTTCTGAGTTTCGAGTCTGTTATTTGAATCAAAGATGGAGTAGACATGCCTGGGTGTTCTTCCCTTATTGCTTTTGAGTGATTTCTAGAAGATGAGGAAAATGTCTATTGCTAAGCTGACATTTTAAAACCAGACCTGAATTTCTATTCAAAAATTCTAGAGCCACTTTTTTTGACTGCTGTTGTTAATTATCAGTGCATAATTTTAATTTATTGTTTTCTTTTTGCTTTTAGAAATGTTCCTTTAGTAATCAGCAAAATAAATTGAAAATTAATAAAATGTCATAGAAGAATGGCAGAGATCATGTCAGAGCCTTTAGACTCTGGGGACTGCCTTTGCCTCTTCCTGTTGGAGTGCACCATCCCAGAAGTCTCCTTTGGTAAGAAATCACTGGGCCCAGCTCACCATCTCATTATGTTAGGTGCCATTACTAGAAGGTGCTGAGAGAGTGAAGTAGGGGAAAGGTGAACTTTCCTCGGTGACCTCAAAAATAATATCATAAGTCCTGTTTTTTTCTCTTCTTTGCTGTCTTTCTATCATCAACAGAACTGTCAAAGGTCACTGGCTTTATCGTAAGTGTTCTGAAAAAATAGTTGGATAAAATTCATTCTAATTTGCAATAACTTGAAGTTTAGATACAGTCAGGGCTACAATTTCTTTTTTCTTCTTTCATTATTCAGCATATAGAAAAGGCAAAGCAAGATGAATCAAAATAAAATTTGATCCTGATTCATATGCGTACAAGTCATGAGCTGTGTGTATATGAAATATATTATATTTCCCCCACTCTTGTAACTTCCACATTGTTTGCACTAAAACTAAGTCCAATCATTGACTCCAAACAAGAAGTTAGATTACTAAAATTGCTTTGTATATCTACATATGTGCATTCCTCAAGTCAACATGGAACTATGTATCATCATTTTTACTCAAGACATAATATTTGTATATCTTTATGCAGTATGATATAATAATTTAATGCTTTTATACAATATGTGATACTCAGAACAAGTAAAAAGCTCTTTCATCTTCTAAGATATTTAATTATTTTTATGTGTAACTTTCATACAAGTGTAATTATTTTGAAATATATTATGAATCATATAGCCAATAGTTACCCTACTGTGCCATAAGAAACCAGAACTAATTTCCTCTTATTCAACTGTGTTTTGGTGGCCCTTATCTAACTTCCCTCATGATCGGTATAAATTTGGGGGATGACATCACTTAAAACTTGTAGATGAGTCAAAGCTCTCTGTCTATATTACTTCTGGATTACCATAGGAAAGGACTTCTTATAGGACTACTGGTTTCCATTACTACCAAAATGCCATCCATCACTGAAGTATTTATGCCCAAAAAGAAAAGCACAATATTGTTATTCTATCATTCAAAGGTCTTAAAGTCAACAATGATATCATTCCTCTACAGATACTGAAAAAGATAAAGAAGAAAGAAAAATAGGATTGAGTGAGAATCCTCAGACTTACATCAAACCAATACACAGATTTATAACGTTCATTGATTCCTGGATATTTGTTCTAGTTACAAGTTCCTTGGTCACATGAGATTAACTCAACATTAAAATATATTCTATAACCTCATGTACTGAAAATCCTGCCTGCCTGACTAATACTGCCAGATATCAATTGATTTTGAAGTGGCTAGATTGTCTTCTTATAATTTCAAAATTAGTTTGGCAAAAATTGGAAAGATGTAATGAAAAGCAGAGAAAGATACTCCCAAAACTACATGAAAATGCACTTGGAAGTTAATTTGGGTTATTCAAAATAAAAGCCTCAGAAAAATTAGCCCTTCTATTACTAAAAAACACTTGGAAAATATTTTTGAAATTTTGATGACACCTAGTTCTTCATGAAGAAAATTAATCATGATATTGATGGAGCAGAAAGCACAAGGGAATTTTCAATGAAATGTTTTCTTTCTTTTTCACTGATGCAATATTTGAAATGGGAGCACAGGGCATATTTTTAAGCAAAGTAATTGTCAGCAAGCATGGGTTTTTCAGTACATCACCTGTGGTCTTATGAACAAATAGCTGTAGATATAAAATTAAAAGACATGAACTCAATGTCTGTTTCCAGTTGAATTATGGTTCTTTGTGGCAGATTAAATAATGTATCAGTCTCTTACATATTCTTTATTCTCCATTGAAAGGACTTTAATGAGAAGAAAATGTTGCTTAGGAACTATTAAAATGTTACCATGCTTTATGGATCATCAGACTCTATGAACGAATCACCTCTTTATCACCTCAGTAGGAAGGTCTGCAGCCATTTAATAAATGTCAAAACTGGTCTTGATTATGGAGGAAACAAAGCCAGGAGTGAGGGCTTTATTAGGTATACACGAGGCTCATTGTGTTCTTTCTTGTTTCCAGCAAGCACACTTATTTCCAGGAAAGAGCTAGGAGCCTTTGTTGGAGTCACATGAAGTCCAGATCAGGGGTGGGACCAAAGCCCACAGCACCTCCCTCCTCTGCACAAGGGCCACCCCTTACTCACACAACCGGAATTGTTTCTCTTAAGCTCTCTGCTCTTTAACCTGTATGTATGGACAATTTTTCCAGTTATCACAACTGGAAAAAGCAACCCACTGCTATGTGGTAGGATTTTGGTCAAGCAAAGAATAAATGCCAAACATAGCAATCATTTCTAGTCAAAGATAAAATAACCTGTTGGCTACGTCCTATGAATTCCCACTGAATGAAAGTGCATAGGCACTTCACAATCGAGGTTCCCCTTGGTCTGTTGGGCTTATAGCACTGTTAACCTCTAAGGGATTGAGAATTAGACATTCTGGTTCAGGGAGTGGCCCTCAGGGATAAAAGCCTTGCAGCAATATTGAAACCAGCCTTGGATACAAAAGAAACAAAATCAAGAACTGCAGTAAATATTATTTAGAAATTGAGCAAAATTTCTACTGGTCATGCTACTGATGTCTAAAATATCAAAATCTTTGAGGGTGCTTCAGAATCATCCATCAGAACAGCATAAAGGGATTTCTTAACCCTTTCTGTGAGTTTTCAGTGACTCTTTTCCTGATGCTCACCAATGCAGAGCAAAAAAAATAAAAATTAAAAATTAAAAAAAAATAACCTTCAATGTGTAGAAAATGAGCTGAGCTAACCGAATTCAAATAGCTTTTTTAGCTCTGGCAGTGAGTTAAAACCAAGGTGTATAATTCTAAGTAAAAGTGTTTCCCTCAGTCTTTTAGGTCAAGTTTTTCTTTTGTGCCAGTAATACAAGTCCTTCAGGAAACAGAAGAGAAGTGGGTTCACCACCCCTCAAGATTTATATGCTACTTCTTGCACATAAACATTTCACCCTTTCTATTGCACACTGTTAATTTCTTTCTTTCTTTTGACCTCTTTCCTTTTCATTTTAGTCGTGCATTCTTCTAACAACTATTTATTGAGTCCTAGATGTTATTCCAGGTGCTTTATATTCATCAGCAATCAAAACCCTTGACTTCATGGAGTTTGCATTGCCTTTTCTCCTGTGTGTTGATACAGGGACTCCTAGAAACACCTGTTCTGTCACTTTGGTCTACAGGTGCTGTCCTTCTTCTGTGACACCTGTACTTTCTCTTCACACAGGTAAAGGGCATGCATAGGAGAAGAGGAGAGCTAGACACATACACAGCAGAACATGGGCATTGTGATAAAGATAATTCTCAATCCCATGACAGAACAGCAAGAACTAAACCCCAGTGAACCATCATAGTCCAGGTTGGCATTCTATTTCTCTAGATCCAAGATGAAGCCAGAGGGTGTTGGTAAGACTCCATCTAACATTTAGAGGAGGGGATAGGATCCAAATCCTCACATACCAAAGGATGTATTTTAGTTGACCTGAAGTAGATCTAGTTACCTCTTTGGGTCTCAGTTTCCTCAGCTTGTCAATGAATTTGACATCATATACTGTGTGGATTCTACCATTTTATTCACTTATTCAACAGATTTTTTAGCCTCTACTGTGCACAGGCATTGTTCTAAATGCTGGGACTGTACCAGTGAAGAAAAGACACAAAAATTCTTGCCCAATGGAACTTACATAGATAGTATATCATCTATTATTGCAGAAAAAAATGGATTCACCTTATTTTCCTATAATGGAAACTGAAACAAAATGCTATTTTGAATTCTTAAAGTAACATTACAATTAGTATGCATCTACCATATATGTCTTCTCTATGTTCTACTTCAACTTGCTCTACAGATAAGAGCTTCAGTTAGTGATGCTTTCCATAAATCATGGAGAAAATTCTTTAGAACATCTCAGAGATGCAGCTATATGGCTATAAATTGGAGCAGAGAAACTGCCAGCTACTTACAATGGTTCCTGCTGGGTATTCAGTGAAGCAGATGATATGAAAGAGGAACCGGTTGGGGAATACCTGGGTATGGGAGAAAGCTATGCCACAAGAGGCAGTGAGGGGCCATCAACACAGGCTGATTCCTCCAAAGGACATCTTCCACAGCCAGCCCTTTACTGTCTGATTTCTCCAACTTTTATTTTGAAGTTTTTCAAGCCCTGAATGTGATACTAATGAATATGCTTCTCTATTAAATCATCTAAGACATTGAAAAGCTCTCCTATTGTGATTCTGAGACAGATGACCATCACAGTGCTTTCTTGGCCATTGGATCACATAGAAATGGAAATGAGTCTGAAAAGTCATTCTTCACAAGACCATTTACCACTAGAATTTTTCTAGAATATTCTCTTGTTCAAAATATATGAGTTATTTTTTCTGTTTAAAAATGAAATTTATGGCTATGCTCCATGTTGAATACCCTTTGGAAGTAAATTAGGCATGTAAATAAATAATATAAAAATTATTTTTACTTTTTTCTAGTTATTACAGATTTATATAGGGATTTATATAAATTCTAAGAATAATGAATAGTGGTTTCACACTATGTAACATATGAATATTCTTTGTTGCCTAAGTGAATATGTCATGAGACACCACTGATTTGAATACATAGTACCCAAGTTATATTCTTTTTTAGTAAATTATTCTCTTATTTTATTATGCCTCTTTATTTTCTCATTCCAAGTAATGTTCTTCCTCTGAGGAGTTAATAGCCCCATGAAGGTAAATGTTATTTGTTTTGTTTTGTTTCCTGCAGTCTCTCTAGAGCTGAAAACAAGGCCTGGGATATAGTAAATGCTCAATATTTATTGACTACTCAATTATTTTAGGTTCTTATTTTTAGATAATGATATTTACTGTGTACCTAGCAGCTAGTATGTGACAAGCACTCTTTTAAACACTTAGCACACATTAACTTATTTAATCTTCAGAATAACTCTCAGAGGCACCAAGAGAATACAGTTTTAGCCACAATAAGTGACAGAAGCAGGATTTGAAAACAGGCAGCCTCTCTCTGAATTGCTAACCACTGTGCTATTACTGACTCTCTCAGAAAATCTCTCCAGTGATACAGACAATAGAGAAAATGTCTCCTTTAATTTTCATTGTTCACTTCTAATTTCACATTTCTAACTTATTTTATAATTAATGCTAGCATATATTAATTTAGGTACTGAATATATATTGCAAATTTATGGTTCAAAATTCAAAAGGGACCAAGAATTATAAAATGAAAAGTCTCCTTCCCACTCTTGTCCTCCAGCCAGTTCTCTTTCCTAGCGGGCAGCCGACACAAAACATCAGGTCTAATTCTGGCTCTGCCCTCTCCAGACATAGCTTTGAGCAGAATGCTTAATCTTGCTTGCCTTGGTTCTCTTGCCTGAAAAATGGGGAAATTAAAATATCTCCTTCATGAATTTGTTGTGAAGAGTAAGTTAAATTAACACACGTAAAATACTTAGAATAATACCTATCACAAAAGTGCCAATAAATATTTACTACTGTTAATTTTGTGTATCCTTCTAGACACTATATTCATATTCCAGATACAAAGTTATAAAAACACGCATTCCCTTCTCCTTTCCATTTTTAATAAATAGTATTCTGCACCTTGACTTGCTCACATCACAATCTTAAAACTATAATTTCAAAATAAGCCCACAAACAAATTTTCTTTTAATATATCACATAATCAGCCTTTCCAGTGCTCTCTCTTCTTTGCTTGAAGAAAGGTAACTATGGTTTCTGGCACTTTTCCCTCATTTCTCAATATTAAGGTAGAAATTCAGGAGGAGCAGCTATTCTGGGAGCAACATGAGATCAATAAAGTTACTCAATGAAAAACGAATGAGAGTGTAGGTTCTGTTCTTCAGAAATTGCTCTGGTCTCTGATCCAGGTGACTGTGGCAGTGCCGTGAATTTCTCTATCTAGGGAGTTGGCGTCAGTGATCCACCTGCAAGGTGCAGCCAGGGGGGATTTCTTAGAGCTGCATTTTCACAGCAAACATACTGCTTTCACTTAGTTTTAACAGAATGGGGATGTTTGCTGATAGAAATTTTGAGGGAGAGTCACTATACCCTTTTGCCTTTCCTTCAAGATGTTCCTTGCCCCTACCACTGTCTGATTGATGTCTCTTTTGCCTTTGTACCACCATTTAGAAAAATAAAAGAGAAAAAACAAAAACAAAAAACAAAAGCCGAGACTGACTTGCCTGCTGCCCCCTGCCGGTAGAAGATGAACTGCAGCTTTGGCCCAGTTGAGAGAGCATTGCAACCCCATGGAGCAGGCTCCTGAGAGAAGAGGTCAAGGAGTAGTTCATTTTCATTTTGACTGATTCTTTGCAGGCAGGGTAATTGATCCTAACAGGGATAAAAGATGTGCTGCAGGGAGGGGAAAGGTTTAGACACTGGCTGTTGACCAAATCTCCTCTAAGCTGCTTTCAATGGTACAGGGACTCCTAGTAAGAACCCTGAGCAGGATTACAAAGACATCCTGCTCCAAGGAACAAGAAGATTGCAGCTACCAGCAGAGAGCACCACATACATTAGAATGGTAAGGCAAGCTGCCTCCTGTAGGAGAAGTGAGGGTGGTGGATCTGGGAATAGGAACCTACCATCACAGACGCACATGCCCTCTCTCACCCCGTCTTAATTTTAGGAAGAGAAGTAAAGTGCAAGGACAACTCAGAACTTCTCTTCATCTACAGTTAAAGTAAGGGGACCCTTCAGACTTCACAGAGATTTTAGGCCAGGAACAATCAATCTGACTGTCCAACATGATTTGAATGGCTTTTAGAACAAAAGTCACCCGAACATATCAGGAAGCAGCAACTACACAACTAACTCTGGTAATGAAGCTTCAGAGAGACTGTGCCACATACTGTCCCACATGGGCAACCTGGAGGTTGCATAGTAAGCCCAGACCCCGATTCCCAGTCCCTCCATCCCTGAGATGTTTCTCAGCATATGAGTCTCCATCCCAAACTCAGTCTCGTTAACCTTCCCAGCTCAGCACTAAAAGGCCAAATGTGCAGCAGGAGGTCTCCGGGAAGGACAGTGTCTCCTTCAGGGACTGCTGCCTCCCTGGTTCTGTGTGCATAGAGCTTGGTTCACAAGGAATGCGGACACAACTTGGTGTCCTGACTGTTGCAGCTGCTCTGAACAAATGGGCTCCCCCACTTGGGGAATCGAAACTACACAGTTTCACTGTCCTGCTGTGTTGTCAGCTGGCTTTGAGCATTCCCTTGTCCTCACAGAAACCTCAACACAGATCCCTTGCACAGAATTGTACAATAGGAGCTTTCATTCCTGCTTTGGCACCTGCAGCCATGGGTTAACAGCACCACAGAGCAAAGACAGTGCTTCCTAAAGAGAACAGTGCTGGGGACTCCGCCCCAGGCAGCAGCTGAGCACAGGAAGGTAGCTGGAATGTGCATGCTTGCAGGGAAATGGGGAAAGGAAGACCCATTTCTGCTGCTACCCTGGGATATTCTGTGTGTCAACTGCATGTACATTGTGTCAGGCAGAGAGCAAATGATATCCAGTGTTTGACCTTAATATATTCAGGGTTTTAGGGGGGGAAATAGACCACAAAACCAAATGTACATCAAGATTCTTGGTTACAAGCCACAGAATTCATCCTTAATGAGAAGGCTGGCTCTGGAGCCCGGCTCCAAGGTCTCCATTCTGCCTTTATCAGTTACTAGCTGTAGGATATGTATGCTAATTACATAACCACTCTGTGCTCAGACTCTCATTTGTCAAATGAGGGCCAAGAGAAAAGTAGGCATCCCGGTAAGGATTCAAAGATTGAATATACCTGAACTAATTGGAGCAGTGCCTGTCTCGTATCATACATTCAGTAGGTATTACCTATTGTCATCATCAATTTATCCTCAATCAGAGGCCCTAGAAGAAGATTTGAAAAAGAGTAAGCATCAAGGGACACTGAACAGTAGGATTTATAGCAAAGTTTATGCTGCAGGAAACAGTCTGATGAAACTGCTGGCCCTAGAACCATGTCACTAGTCATGCTGGACACCACTACCACCTCAGCTGACCATTTCCAAGAACTCTGCTGTAGTGAAATAAATTATAATGTATTTTTTCTTCACTTGCCCCTAATTCAACGTACTATAGGGAAGCCCAGTTTTCCTGTCGGAGAACAATAGGAAGAGGTGGACCAAAATTGTACCTGGTGTATTTGGTTTTCCATTCTGACAAGTAATGCTCTGTATAAAACAATGGATTTTTTTCATTGTAGGAAGGGCCACCCCAACCTTTCAATGTCAATACATTGATATTGACAAATTCACATATAAAATGAAAGGGTTGGATAGAGGTATGAAGCTCAAGTCAAGGTAGTCAATATCTCTCAGTGGAAGAATGAAGAGCACCCTCCTGTGCCTCACCCTCTTTCGGGGGCCCCCTAGCTCCTGAAAGCTAGGACCCTACACACAAGCAGGTACATAAGCTAGAATCCCAGGAAACATCTTGACCCCTGCCTCTCTCTTACCCTACGTATTCAATCCAATAAGCACTGTCTCTCAATTTCTCTACCTAAACATCCCTAAAACCACCACTTTGCTTCATCTTCATGAAGGAAATTTTAGGCTGCCAGATTATTATAATATATTTAAATTATATATGTTTAAATTCCCTACCTCGTGACTGATTTCCCTGCAGCAGTTGTGCCTCTTTCTAGTCTATTCTTCTAGAGCAATCACAGTGATCTTTTCAAGTTACAAATCAGAATCCACCATCCTTCCAGTTTAAATAGTTTCATACGTCTCTCAGAATAAAGAAGAAATTCACTAACATGCTCACAAGGTCCGCCTCCTCTGTGTTCTATGTCCTCTAAGTTCAAGGGTCTTGTACTTCCACTCACTCAATGCACTCCAGGAGTAGTGCTTTCTTCCAGTCCCTATATTCTAGATGTTCCTTCTTGCCACAGCTGTTTCCCACTTTAAACACCATCCTTTCCTCCTTCCCTGTTTATCACTATCATTATATGGTGGTCAGATCAAGTGCTGTTTCCTCATGTGAGCCTTCCCTGACCTCCCTGAAAAATCCTTTTCTTACAGGTTCTCACAGAGTCCATAACCTTCCTTACACAGGCATCCCTCATGATTGTGCTGTTTTTCATTTATGTGATACTTATACAGCACATGAATGCAGAGATCATATCTGACCATTGCCTGGTATCTCCCACTTTTTGAGTGAGTTAACGAATTAAAAAAAAAGTGACTTCTCACTGGAGGCATCTTTACTCTGGATCTTGAAGAATAAATGAGAATTCATTGGATGTGAAGAGGAAGAGTTGAAATATGTCAGGAACAGAAAAAAGGGATTCAAAAGTCCCAAGACACATGAGGCAAGGGTGCATAAGGAGAAAGTGTAGCATGCTGGTATAGAGAGCAAGGAATGGGGAATGGACAAGGATGAGAAGAAAATGTTGCTTTTCATCAGTCTGGTGATGGTTGAGATCTGATCTGACTGTATGGGACCCTGGAGATTAGACCTGCTTTATTCTCGGAACCTGGAAGGAATCTGAGCAGAGCAAAGTCATAATCAGAAATGCAGAGTGAGGGTGGAGACAAGGAACAACTTCAGTCTTTAAAGTTAGCAACTATTTCTACTTCCAAGCTAAGTTTCATCATGGATTATAGAGTTAAAGGAAGTAAAGATTTCAGAGTGCCTAAAATAATGTTTAAATGTCTGTTTCAATAAGTGTACTCTTGACTATAAGATTTTTTTTAAATTCCCTACCTCCAATAATTGTCTCCAAATGATTGCTATTCATGCCCCAGTGAACAAATATTATGTGACTAACTTTAAAAGAAAAAAAATGGTTACATAAAATGTGATCAATCAATAGAATGCCTCTAATTTCAGCTCAATGCGAGTTTTGTTTTTTGTTTATTTTTTTTAATAAGTAGATGATAGTAGCTGCAGTTCTACCCAGTTCTTTAAATAGAGCTTCTCAAATGTTTTGGTCTTAGGGCCCCTTTATACTCTGAAATATTATTGAGGAATTCCAAGAACTTTAATTTATGTGGGTTATGTCCGTGGAAGTTTAACACACTAGAACCTGAAAGTTAATTTTAAAAAAAATCTGTTAATTTATTTTAAGAAAATAGTAATAAACACATTTGATGTCATCATAATTAGTATATTTAATGAAAATAATCTGCATTTTCTAAAAAAAAAAAAAGGAATCTGATTAGGGGACAGCAAAATTTCCATACAAGTTTCTGTATTTAATCTATTATGATTTGAGTTGAAACATGAGTAAAATCCTGCCTTATACCTACAGGTAGTTAGGAGAAGAAGGAGGGTTTAATGCCATTTCAGATCATCATGATACTATCACAACTTGACAGGCAGTGGTTTGTTGGATAACCTTTGACACTCTTGTTACACTAAACCCAGGGATCTCTTGTGCCCTGTGAATGGAGCTCTTACCCCTACCAGATTCTGTAACATCATACGTTGTTCGTTTAGAAAATTGAGTTCTGCAAGTCTTCCAAATTTTGGTACATTTCCTTATACTATATTATCAGAAAACAGCTTAAACTATCGAGCTCCTGGTAACATATACACATTTAAAAAATTAATTTCGCTTGAAAGTATAAATTCTATCATTGGTAACACATTCTGATAGAAGTTTTCTTTGGCTGATTTTGTTAATTTTCAGAATGCCTCTGCCCAACCTGCCCACTCCCTCTCCCACCACCCTCCCTCCCCAGCACTTGTTGAGTGGCTGCACACTAACCTTCTGGAAGCAAAGGCTCTTGCCACTTTTAATACTTGGTGACCACGATAGGTCATGGGCTCCACACTGTCTGTGCTGCTGAGCTACGTGTTTAATTTTCTTAAATTCCTATTAGAGAAGCTTACTTTTGTGGTTTCGATTTCAGGTTGCAAACTTTAAAAATCTGTGTAGTGGCAAGTTCTCAGTTTTGCTATTTCCTTTGCTGTCCTGCGGTCCACTGTCAGTACGCCTGTTACCTATGTGTATTTAATCATGAACTTTAACTTTGCACATTTATTTCTACTGTTTCTTCAAATGAAAGTGACTAGTTTCATCATTAAAAAAAGGAAGAAGAAATCATCTCCTAACTACCCAAATCTGAATAATTTGTCATTCTTTCAGTAAAGATTGCTCTCCATTAAAAAAGATCATGTTTACCTTGGAAGTCAAGTAAATGCACAGGTTTTGTTTTTGCTTTGGAGACCACCATCATGCTTCAATACACAGCAGAGGTGTTTTATATGCTACTCCTCATGCTGCTATATAAAATAGTTTTTTAAAAGCCTTATTCAAATAGCAAAATTTAGTAAAATCAATCATGCCTTCCTGCTTTATTAAAACATCAGTTTTTACTGCAAGCATGTGGTGGTGCAGCGTACAATGACTGATGTGTGGTTTGGTATCACTGCCTTGATTTCTTTTCAGGTACACACAATTGTTTTGGTACAGTTGGTGGACATTTTGACAGAGACAAAAAATAATATGCATCATTATGAAAAGCATTTGGATTTCATAAACCATCCAGAAGAAACTTGGAGCATCCAGGGGTCTGAGGACACTTTGAAACAACTACAATTAGAAATTAATCTAGGGACCTATTGATTTGTTTACCATAAAATAATGGGACTCAGTCCACATCTTAATCCAATTCATAATTTTATTATATTCAAAACAGTTCACATTTGCATATTTTCATTATTTTAAGAGCAATGTGCTGTGTGTCATTTAAGGAAATGAAAAACCAATTGAAAACAAGTTTTGGTTACTCATCAGTTTGGACTCTTGCAAAATGCCTATTGCTCGAGAAGAAAGAATTCATTTACTCCACCTCTGTGGTTGTTGTCACTAATCATCCATTTAGTACCTTTCTTGACAAATAAAGTCAGTCAATGGCAATGGGTAAGCAATTTTGGGAAGTTGTGCCAAGGGTCATTTCAATAAGTAGTTTTTCAAAAGAACAGAACTGAACATGAGAGTAAGGGGGTGATCAGACCTGCTCCTCTTTAATTGGAGAGGTAATACTTCCAACAATAGTATATTGTCAATGTGAATTCTTCTCTAGGGATTTGCTTCATAACACATGTGTATTCTGACAGAGGAGGGAAGTCCCCCCATTTTCACATTTCACTTTATGGAACCAGCATGCAAAGAAATCAGACCAAGGCTTTTCAAAGGAATTGCCCAGCCCATGCTAAAAGCTATAGTGAAAAGTCAGCTGATTCATCCAAGGTATTTTGGAAATCGCCAACAAGCAGAGGCAGGAGTAAAGGCCTGTTGAAGGCCATGGTTTTGCCAACTGGGCGGGTGCAAGCCATGTTGATTCTTGCGGTTTCTTCAATTCATGTTGGAGCAAGGGCTTAACTCTCAGTTTCCCACACTTGGATGAGCTTCTCTGAGTAATACCCATTATGTGAGTATGAAAAGGTTACTGGATTCATCCATAGTTATAAAGAAAGGAAGGAAAAAGTAATTTTCTAGATCAATGGCATAATTGCATGAAACCATGCTTTGGTCCAATATCCTTAGCAGATAATCATTGTCAAAGCTCAAGTATATAGTCCTGGTGTAGAGAAGAGCACTTGCTATTCATTCTTTATTTTTTCAAAATCATTGTATTGTTCTTTTTCATTTATTTCTTTTTTATTTTTACAGACTGCATTCTGATTCATTGTACATAAAAGGTGTACAACTTTTCATTTCTATGGTTGTTCACGATGTAGACTCACACCATTCGTGTAATCATACATGCACATAGGGCAATGATGTCTGTCTCATTCCACCATCTTTCATACCCCCACCCTGCATTTGTTCTTATGTTTATGATTATAGATGTGCAACACAAGGGATTATTCTAAGTCTCTTGAGCACTTTACCTATTTCTTAGTATAGTTACAACCCTCTGGGTTACTTTCTGTAGTAGATATGTCCCAGAATGTCAAATTCTTCAGTCAAACCAGCACCATCTGTGTCAGTGTCAATTCCTAAGAAACATTTAATTGTAAAAATCCAACTCTACAAAACAGTCTTACCCGTTAGCCTGGCATAGCTCTCCGTAATCAGACCTCGTCTCTCTCTGTAACTGTACATCCCTTCACTTCTCCTATGTCCTATTCATGTATCAGGATTCAGATACATGAATACACTGCCTGCAGTGACCTGTATGCCTCCTTGAACACAAATTTTGGGCATACAGCCAAGTCCCAGCAGAAACAGCCAGTGGGTCTAATGGCATCAGCCAAGTCTCAAGATGCAAACTACCATCTCCATTTACTTTCTCCTCCTTCATTTCCAAAATTAAAAGATCTCTTTTTCCCTACTCCCACATCGCTTATACATTTCATTAGTTATTATATGCATTTCCATGCTATAAAAAATAATTGCAGTTACCTCATTGTTAGATATATAAATCAAAGTGTCTATGTACAGTTGGATAGCTATAATATTTTTTTCCCAATTAACTCAGTACCCTATCAAGACAAGTTGTGGGTAGGTCTGGGATGAAGGGAGGAAGGTCAGGGGAGCTGGATGGGGCCGCTCACTTTCCAGGCTGTCTGGTGAGTCTTATTCAGGTTGGGTACCTTTGCTCTGAGACCCAGGCTCTGGCTTCAGGCAGGTCTGGCAGTTTCTGTTCTCTGGCTTCCCCTCAGTTAATGCCTCCTGGCCAAGCTTGTGGATGAATCTTGTTCGAGTCCAAAGAAGCATTAAGTCAATTCAATTGAGACAACTTGTCCTAATGATGGTAATTATGACTTTAATTTCCCTTTTTAAACCATGAATACACTAAATGCTACAAATGGAAGGATCTCTTGAGAATTTTTTCTGAGGAAGCAACTGAGCTCTGAGAGGCAAAGTGGCTACTTAAAACTACAAGTTCTCTCTAGCAGGAGAGGCAAGGGGAAATCCGAAAAAATGAGAGAAGAGCCAGGTTGAATAATGAACAATCTGTACAACTTGGCTTTCTATGCCTCTTCCAGCAACAAGATAGAAAAATGGAAAAGCTGCCTCTACTCCACATCTCAAAGCAGTGAAATGTTAATTTTTTAGTCAATAAGAGACAGCGCCTATATTCCCACTCAAATTCTACATTTATTGCATTAGTAATCTGAATAAAGGACTTCATTTTTCACAGGATTAAATAAACTTATTTTTGTTTTAAACACAAAAACATGGCTCATAAACATTTGTGTTTTTCCCAAATGGACACATATGCCAACATATTTATCTTCCCTGAGCTAGAAAACCAAGAATGTTACTGAAATATATGAATGCAAGTGCATGAATATCTCATTCCATGTGGTAGCTTCAAAGCAGCTATCCTACCTGTCTCTTAGGATCACAGGATTCTTATCTACACAACACACTTGAATTTATTTCATTTGTTTTTACCAAGGGGCTCTACTGGCCTTCTTTTTTCTATTCATTATTTCAATAGACGTGAGCATAACATCCAGATAAAATCTCCAGGAAAATACACTAGAGAAACTTTCAAAGACATTGAGGCTGCTTTGTACCTTGAGTCTCTTGCTACTGCCTCTGAGGCCTGATCTCTGCAGGACTTGCTACTGACACCAGGAAGAACCACCATGGCAGCTCTGGCTAAGTAGTGCTCCTAGTCCAACACGTGCAGATCAATTTTTTTTTTTCCTTTCTCCCATTTCTTAGAATCTACTTTGAAGGAAGAGGGAGATACAAGTCATCAACTTCAGAATGATCAACTGTTCATGTATTTCTGGAATGATACAGACATTCCATTCCTCTGCCTGACAGACAAAAGTCTCAAACTCTGTCCCAAGACTTGGGTGTTCATTTAGGAGAAGAACTGTTGGAGAGGCTACAGACCCTATGGTTATGTAACCTTTCAGACAAAATCCAAGGGAATCATATGTCTTGTGGCAAAGGCGGAGGGAAGCCTCAGGACATGGGACCCAGCAGCTGAGAACAGTTATGTGGATTCTTCATACCGAAGAGCTCTAAGTACTACTTATATCTAAATGGACCATAAGGATTGTCATCACTTAGGCCAGGAAAAAGTAGATTTTCAAATTTGTCTGAAGCAGATTTATATATATATAAATAAAACCAGGCAGATCTCAGAGAAAAACAGATAATAGTTAAAATATTTTTTTATAAATTGAGATATATAATATATTTTATAATGTTTTCTGCTTACTATAGCTTTTGAGCTATGCTCTTTCATCTTAATAAAACTAGTTACCTCATTTAAAATGACTCAACACAGAGATCTTAAATGTGTAACCCCCAATTTTGTTATAAGTATAAAACAGCTGGTTTCTTTTTCCTTAAGAAATTTGATTTTTGTTAAGCCAAACAATTGTGAGAGTGCATTTTTGAACAAATTTTGATGATTAACCACAAAATTCTGTTTATAATATATAACCATGCAGGAGAAAAAATAGCATAAAAGCAGGATAAATTCCTTAATTCACAAATTCTTTGTTATTTCCCATGGAGTGAAACTCACATCTGGAAAAGTTCATGCAATTAAACAGTGTATCCAAGGAAAGACTATCTTAAGGAATTCCAAATATAGGCTTTTTTTTTTTTTCTTCACTATTGGTTCTATCTTCAGGGAGAGCTTTGGAACACAATTATGCAATTAATGGGGGGAAAAGGACACTCTGTGTTGTAGCTTCCTAATATTTGAAGGGACACCTGAATTCTGCTGGGAATTCCTCTGTCCTCTGCCTCAAGGTAGGACTGTACCAAAACAATTCCAGAGAGTTCACTCTCTGAAATATTTAGGAAAAAGAGCTCTACATTGCCATTCATCTTGGATCCTTGTGATTTTTTTTTTTTTTCTTTTCAGTCATAAAGCCTTCTTTTGTTAGGAACCTATATTCTCCTTGTTAAGCCCATTTTCTTTTTCTGAGTACAAGATCTCTGGACAAAGTCACAAGCCCAGGAGGTGCCTGCCACTCTCGAAATTCCCACAACTGCACAATGGCCACCACAAAGGGAGTTCTTGCTGCCTTGTGTGGAGGTCAGAACTGAAGCAGAGGAGAAGGATGAACATAAGGAAGTGAGGACACTGCCTCTCCTCAGCAGCAGACGGCATTCCTCAACAGCCCACGGCACAACCCCAGCCCACACTGGGCAGGACCTGGTCACTTGGCACTAGAGAAAAGTCCCACTTGGCACCTGACTCCCAGCCTGTAGGAGAGACCACCATGAAGGTCTGCCAGGGGGGAGGGCTTGGAATGAGGTACGGCAGGGGCTTGTCATTTTGCCTTTTGGGTTTTTCCTGACCTCCCTATCTCAATGGGTCCCTGCTTTCATTCCACTATTGTTATTAGTCATGATAGAACTGTTTATTTTCTAATTAACATTTATCACAATCTGTAATTAATTTTTAAAAATTGGTTCGCTACCCCATCTTCATGCTGAAAAGCTCCTCCAGAGAGGCAAGAACTCTGTTTAGTCATCTTTATGTGTGTATCACAGGTAGTACCTAAGATTGTCTGCCTGTCTCTCTACTTTGCTAGCTAGCTATTTAGTTATGCATCTAGGATGAAAGAGCAAATGTGTAAACAAATACCATCCTCAGGACACAGCTGGCTTCAACTCGATTGCGTTGGAAGACTCCTTCCCCTGCCCATTTGTGCTTCTGTAGTAGGGGTCCAAAATCATATTTGCAATCTTCACTGGTGGAGAACTGTGGACAGAGTTCTCCCTCTAGGTCCTCTCTGTGTGTACACAGCCAACACCTACAGTTCACTTGTTTGCAGTTTCTTGGTGTTTAACTTTGAGCACATCCATGGACTCAAGTTTCTGTTTGCAAAGCCAGACCACAAGCATTAAGCTAATTGAGACATTATGGCAGAAGAATTTTCCTTTAGGGATGAGTTTATAAGTTTTTCATGTCTCCTGGGATGACTGGCCCGTCCTTTCAGCTCAATCCTTTCCTCTCCCTCTGTACAAAAACGAGGGAAAAGGAGTCTTCTATGGAAGAGAGAAACAAAGGATTCTGCAGACTTTTGGTTATATTTGAAAGTAGAGATGAACTAAAAACCATTTCATGGACAGCTCTTTAAGTGAATGACATAGGTAAGAAAAGCAAAAGTTGAAACAGTCCATTCTTCAGAAAAGCCTAGAACTTTGGCGTGGTAAGTCTGCTATAGCTCATTATTAGAAAGGCATATGGTGAAAGTAAACAAAATGCAATTTGCATTGTCCATTGCTAAGGAAGAATAAGTATCATTTTCAGGTTTTAACTGATATGATGCTTCTACATTTTAACATCATTATTTGCCAAATTGCAATCTATGTGGTAGATTGGGGAGGGCAGAGAATTCATGCACAGAGGGGTCTTAAAAACTCTTTGAAAACAAAAATAAATAAAAAGTCAAGCAGTGATAATTTTTCTTCAGTACCACTTATGTATGCTCTTCAAAAGGTAATCTACCTTTCTAGAGCTTCCAAATCCTATTTTGTAAGGTGTTCTTCTCTTCCAACTTGGAGTTTGGTATAAAATCGAAATGAAATGAAAATGACACATTTAAGAGAATTTGCATATTATAAAGCAGAATTAAATATACAGTACAATGATAACATTTTGTAAGGAAATTATAGCAGGACTCACCAACTTCTCATTCAATATATATTTACCTATATACATATACTGGACATGACTTTTTCACTTCTTTCAACTTTTGGTGTTCTACAGTTTGAAAAGACTAGTATATTTCATGCAAAATTAGAGATGAGACATATGTGTAAAAATTTAAACCCCTTTACTAGTCTGCTTTTCAAAAATACTCTCCAGAATAAATCCAGTCCACAGTTTGATGTACATTCTTACAATATGTGAATCATACAAATTGCAAATATTATTATTTTAAAAATGCAATTACAATATACATATTGCTCTGTGTTTTTCAGTAAACAATGTCTCACAAATATCCTCATATTCTCAGTTTATATCTGTCTCATTTCTAATGGCTTCATAGTATTTCATAAGGTCACTATCTCATATCAATATCACATCACATAATACCATTATAATAATTCATAGTATGTGATTATACCAGTAAAATTAACCATATCATTTTAATGGATTAACAGTGAGGTGGTGGGAGTGTTATTTTTCCAATAGGAGTTCCACCTTCATGATTTGTATTACCTAAATCCTGTAGCTTCAGAGAAGATGCTAAAATTTCCCTCTGTGGTTAATCTCAGGGCAGAACAGATCTTCTTTCTGTGTTTCACCTGGATATCTGCTGTTCAGATGTTGTAGGAATATTTATAAAATACAATTTGGCCAAGTTTCCTGGATAAAGTATTAGGAAGAGCAATCAGTCCTGGTTCCCCCTGATGTTATAATGTTGGGGAAAGTCATTGAATTTTCCAGTACTGTACTCCTCTTTTTACATGGTGAGGTTCCAGAGCTGCTCTTAACCCTGTCCTGGGAGTCCCATGAGGTTCAAAGAGAACACACAGGCTAAAGCTATGGGCACCAGGAGAACAGACCAATGCTACAGAGATTCAAGAGATTATCTTTATTCCATAGTCAGACATGCCTAGGGAGTCCATTTGTCCCCACCTTCTCCATAAGAGCACCCTTAATCACTGAAAAATTAGATATTGTCATCTCCAATTTTTGTTGATGGGAAATTGAAGCTTAGAGAAACCAAGTGCTTAAAAAAGTACTCCTTTTAAGTGCCGGTAGAAGATTTCAAACCAAGATCTGCCAGCTCCACATTCCCTGTCCATTCCACCAAGCAAACAAAGCCCACATTGGTCATGGAATCAAGGTGGCTCCATCTTGTGGTTTCAGAGAAGTTCCTGGAATTCTGACTTCAGGGCTCCTGGTGGTACCTGTGGTCCAGAGCCTGCTATGAGCCAAGAGTGTATTCCTCAGTTCCACAGGGACCCAAGTCCTCCAGGCAGAAAACATGGGGCATTCATAAGTTGTTGTCATTCTATGGTCATTCTCATTTGCACTAGCATTAGCGAAGCCCTGACATATAAATTTGAGGGGTTCTCTGGAGCTTTTCTCCTCAGGGGGGCTTTGCTAAGCACAGTAAAGGAGCCAATGTCTTATTACCCAGGCAAATCATTCTGGGGCTGCAGAAATCCCATCAAAAAGTCAAAAAGGAATATCTGGAGCCAGTGGTATTAGAAGCAGTGTTTTGGATCAATCAAGGCAGAGTTGTTTCTTTAACTCCTCTCCAAGATCTTCATCACAGAAGGCATGTTCCTATTTTAAAAGGGAAGGATTCCCAAAAGAGAATTTGGCAGCCTGAGTGACCCCCACAAGCCCATTAACAAGGGCAGTAAGGTGTCTCCCTGGCTCGGCATGCCACAGGCCTATTTTGTTTTACAAAATTGTGAAGAAAGTTGTAAAGGAGTGGTCACCCAGCTTGAGGTAAGAAGGACACATATTGACAGCTGCCTAAGGAGTCTCATGTACAGAATTCAAAAAGAGCCAACAGAGACTCTGGTTATCCCTGTATTTGCAGATGGCACCTCACACAGAGTATGCACAAGAGGTAAGTGCATGTCAATGCTGCCAGGCTGACCTGTGGCCTTCAGCACAATGTGCATGGGCAGCGTGTAACCAGATGAGTGATGCTTGCCTGTGGCTGGGACTGTCATTGAGGGGTGCTTAGGCCTCCAGACCTCCCAGGCAGTGAGACCTGGACTTGACTTAAGTAACTCATGCCTTACTGACTGACTCCTGCAAGCTGGCAGGCTTCAACAGCCCTGGGGTGCCTGAACCACCCGAAGCTCCTGATACCCTCTCTGCCATGGTTACTTCTTCCTCTCCCAGTTCAACTTTCCTGGAGAGCCTCTAAATTTGTGTGTGTGTAGTCTGCAGAAATCACATTCTCAGGAACTAAACGAACACAGAACTGTCATGCAACCACTCATTCATTCAGCAATAAATATTTATTAAATGCTCGCCATGAATGCAAAAGGCATTCATTCAATAAAAATGGTAGAGCAAGATGTTTGATTTGATTTACAAATATTTAGAAGACTGGTTTATGTTCCCACGCTTGATTCTCACCCCTGTACCCATCATTCCTACATTAATCCTTACCAGTCGGTGATCTGGAGAATGTTCTCAGTCTTCTCAAGTTTTACAATTCTAACCTCTAAAGAGGGAAGTGTCTCACAGCATTGTTTCTGAGGTTTCCATAATTCCATCTACTAAAGTGTTCATAAAGCATAACACGATATGCAAAAGTCATTTGTTAGTGGTACTAACAACCATGTGTCTAGTCCTGGATTTCCCCTATCCATCCAATTTTGGATTGACAAAAAATAGAGATTTACAAAAGGGAGCTATGCAAATCTCTGCACTATTGGCCTATTTTTTGGTTGAGAGAGTCAGATTTGGTTTTTAAAATATCAGAACAAGTATAGGGACTATTGTTTACTGGCTCATAACTTTTACTTAGATTTCATCTCTGTGAGCAAAAACAGCTCACAGGCCCACCTGTGTGTACTCAGCTTAAAAAATTTGCTCCTAATGCCTTTTCCTGAATTTCACCATAATGAGACTCAGGCCTCAGGAATACTCTATTTTGTTGTGATAAACAGGTATGTTTTGGTTTTGGTCTCCTTTCTTTTATGTCTGTCTTAATGGTTTAAACTATTTTTTTCATGAACTGAACTTGTATTAATGATAGTGAACGAAAAAATTAATCTCCTTGACAAAAAATAAAGCATTTTATTGTCACAATGTAAGGGTCACCTTTAGAGATCTTTTTATTATCCATTGTCCAAAACAATAGATTGGGGAAAGTTCTAAAGCCAAAATTACTATTTTTTCTAAATACATTTTAAATTTAATTGATATAAATTGTTATCCATCAATTTCATACAACATTTAGCAACTGAGAAAAATCTGCAGAATGTGACTTGAAATTGGAATTGACTAGAAAAGTTCCAGAGGAAATGACATCTTCAGTTTTTTATCACTTGTTGATGACAGGCTTTGTATATGATCCTACCCTGTTTCTGCTTTGGATTCTAGTTAGGATTTCAACATTGATTTAGCATTTTATGGGCCCCCTGCAGACACGTTCTGTAAGTTCTTTGGATCCACAGCTCACCCTTCTCTGTCCTCTCTCTGGTGCTAAAGACAGAGGTTCTGTGTGGATAACATAATGGCTCACATTCCCTTTGACTTCTAGTTCTCTCTGGTTAATGGGGAGACCCAACAGAGGGAAGGAAGGAAAAAGAGTGAATTCAGGGTAGGTGTGCATTTCCCCAGTTCCATTCCCATGAGGTCACCTTAGGCAGGTTACATCCCCCAACAGAAGTTTCTGCTCACTCAAGGCAACAGACCCTGCAACTTCACCGTCTTTCAGGTCAAGGAGTAAATTATCCTTTAAGATTCTCCTGTAATCCCACCTTTGTAAATATTCCCTTTGCAAATAAATTTTCCTCCAATAACCCTGTTTTGAATGTCAACCATTTTCTGTTGTCTTTGACTAGAACAGACCCACTAGTTCACATTTTCTATTTTATCTTTTATTCTGGCTTCATCTCTACAAATTCTGTAACTTTATTCCTTTTTCATTTTAAAATAACCTTATCAAAATTGTTTTTCAGTATCATTTTTAAGTGAGTCATGGTATAAACAAGATAAATGAAATCTTATTTATTATTTGAAGCTTTTTTAAACACTTCAAACTAGCATTAGGGCAAGAATTCAATTGAATTAGCCAAGACTTTATATCAAGATAGAAATAATCATAGTTCCTCTACTTTCTTTTTAAGAAAGGTAGCAATTTTGAAAAATAATTAATAAAGCAGATACGAAATTTTTGTAGCAAACTGTTAAATAAGTATCACCACTTTATTTTCAAACCCTTCTCACTAATCTCGATCATTTTCTTTTTTCAAACCCCCTGAATCCTATATTGGATTCAAAAGGTCTTCTTGGCCATTTGTGTTTACCTTTTTGACTAACCTTCAAATCTGAGTGCCTCCAGGGGTCCTATCTCTAAGCTGTCTATTTTAATTCCTTTTTGACTCAGTTATTGGTGATTTATATCCTCTATCAGGCTACTCAAATTCAGTCTTTGGTGACTTGAATATAAAACAGGTCTTTTCTATGTCCTCCTACCAGTAACATCTAAAGGCAAAATGAAATTTGTTCCAGAGAACATAAATACTGACCAATCAGAAGCCAAAATATTTTCTGTCTTTATTCCCTTTCCCTTTCCAATCAAAATTCTCTTTAAAATAGAGATCTTACATTAATAGGAATCCCATGACAACTAACCTCCTTGAGTAATACCCTACCAAGGACTTTAGCTCAAAACACACTCCATCAAAGAGTATAGTTGACCACAGTTCCAATGAGGATTTTGAACACCCATTTAAATGGCTTTTATTATAACCTACTTTGGATGATGGATACAACACTGAAATTTTGATTTCTAACCATACAGTTTCACTAGCAATATTCAAGAAGATTTTCCAAACATCTGTTTCTATTTATCCCTTTATTTTTCTCAGATTCCTTCTGAGCTCATTGACTGACCTTGACATCACAGCCAAACCCTAAATCAAAGCATTTTATGTTCTCCATTTTTTCCCCAAAGAAGGTCCTAAGTTCTTATTATCCAAGCAATAACAGATTCCATTTCTAGGACTTCTTATCTTTTCTTTAGCCACATCATAAATAAATGGAATTTTATGTTGACACAAAAAGTTCTATTGTACATTTTTTAAAGAAACACGGTTAAGAAGTTGAACATGACCTCTGATTTCTTTATGTAACTTGGTTGGTTCATCTCTTTTCTGAACCGTGATGACAGGAAGAATATTGGGCATATTCATATTTACATTATAAATTACATTAAGTAAATTTTGGTCTTAAATTATACCAAGAGAACCGTCAAGTTTGAAATGCAGTCCAATACCCTTGAGAATATTGAGGATCTGATGATATGCACAGGAGACATAAAATTTAGGTGTCTCAGAAGGCTAACCACAGAAGGATCACATGGTCCTATGTCTGGAGTTTCAAATTTGTCTTTCAAGCTGTTGCTCCCAAAGAAGTTCAGTGATTTATCCAAGGTCACATACATGGATTTCTGCCTAAGTGAGCCTTCCTGTTTTCCTGGGCACTATGTTTGAGAATTGAGGGTCTGATTCATTCTTTTCTAAGCCCTGGAGAGACAATGTTATGCAATCTCCACAGGTATTTTGGCAGCTTCTAGGACATTTAAATCAGGGTTCATCTCTATTTCTCTATGAAGAGAGAATACACATGTTCCATTAGGAACATTAGACTACCAGAAAAGATGGTCTTTCACTCTCAGAGCAACATGAAAGCCTTTAGGAACTAGAAAGGCACTTGTCTGTGATCCAGATTCAGAGGACATTTTTTGAGCACCAACTATGCATCAGGCACTATGCAAGTGGCTCCCACAAGGACTGTCTCCCTTGGATGAAGAAGTTTACATGCCTGACCTAACTCTACCATGAATGAACCCTGAGACTTTGGACCAAATTTTGAATCTGTTTTCTTTCTACAAAACAAGAGAAAAGTTACCTGCCCTTCTTTTCCTAGGATTGTTGTGCAAGTTAACAAGTTTATGAAAAATAATTCAGCATCCTTAACAATCAGGAAAATGCAAATCAAAACCACACTGAGATGTCATCTCACTCCAGTTAGAATGGTAATCATCAAGAATACAAATAACAATAAATGCTGATGAGGACATGGGGGAAAAGGGTCACTTACTCACTGTTGGCAGGACTGCAAATTAGTATGACCACCCTGGTAAGCAGTATGACAACTCCTCAAAAGTCTAGAAATGGAACTACCATATGACCCACCTATCCCACTTCTGGGTATTTATCCAAAAGAAAATCAACATGCTATAGTGATATATAGGCACTTCAATGTTTATAGCAGTACAATTCACAATAGCCAAGTTATAGAACCAGCCTGGTGCTCAATTACAGATGAATAGATAAAGACAATTTATGTAGGCACAGTGAAGTGAAATTATGTCATTTCCTGGTAAGTGGATGAAACTGGAGACTATCCTGCTAAGTGAAATAAGCCAGACTCAAAAAGTCAAGGGTCAAATATTTTCTCTCATATATGAAAGCTAGAAAGAAGTTAAGCAATTTTTAAATAAGAGATCTTATGAAAATTGAAGGGAAAGCAGTAGAGGAAGGGAATCAAGGAGGAGGAAGAAGAGATGGGAAAGGGTAGGATTGTGGAATGAAATTGACCAAAGGTTGCTATGTGTATGTCTGACTTTATCACAATGAATTCCATTTTTATGTATGACTATGATGCATCATTTAAAAATTAATAAATGGAATGAAGACCAGGAAGGGAATCAGAAAGGGGAGGAGGAGCGAGAAAGGAGAAGTTGTGATGATGGAAATGGAGCAAATGAAGCTACATCCATCTATGAATATGTCAAAATGAACCCCATTAATATGTATTTGAATAGTTGAGGAAAAGATGCTGCTGCACTGCAAAGGAAAGCTAAAAGAGCAGAGCAGCAGAGAGAAAGGCTGAGATGAAGTTAGTGAAGAAAGCAGCTTCTGGCAGATGAGAGGGTCCAGAGAGGCTCAGGGATGGTAGAGTATCCCGCTGGGTTTTCTCCCAGGCAGCGTGTAAGCAGAGACCCAAGATTAGACAGGAAGCTATCCTGGGAGGTGAGAGCATGCCTGCCTGTCATCCATCCCCAGCCACACCTTCCTTCTCAAAACTTTCCCCCAAGTCTCTTTCCCTTCCTACCTCAGTTTTTCCCCTTTGTTCAGATTACTCTCTCACAGCATTCTCTGGTGCTGCCACTCCCTTCACCCACCTTATTCCTGCACATCCTTCAGATCATCACATCTTCTAGCTCCAGAGTCTATGTTTGTTCACCATATTATTCTTTCCCATGCTTGGCACTTGGTGAGACTTCAGTAAACAGGAATGAAAGACTGCTATTCCGTGCAGCCCTTGCATGGTCATAGAGACGGAAATCCTTGAATTGGTCAACTCATTTTAGTGTTCTCTTTTGTTATTGTTTGCTGGAGAGCATTATTAATATTGTGTTTCAAGTAATTTTAAAACTTTCCCAAAGTACTGATTCTAACACGTAACCAATTCTTGTTACACGTGAGTCTTCATATTTTTTTAGAAAAAAGAAATTATTCTTGTCTCAGCAATTTCACAAGGCCCTAAGCAACTTAGCAAGACCCTGTCCCAAAATAAAAATTTTTTTAAAAGGTCTGGGAATGTGGCTCAATGATAATGTGCCTCTGGTTTCAATCCTTGGTAGCAAAAGAGAGAGAAAGGAAAATATTCTCTAATTATGATGCTAAAAGGCAATTTTTATAATTTTTAATTAATTTGACATTTACATAAAAATTGCAAGAAAAATATATTTTTAATAGAATGAGTGAGAGCAGACCCTTTATTTACCATTATTTCAAAGCCTAGCATGACTTTCCTTCTCTTCTTTTCTCTGCATTCCACATTCTAACACCACAACCCTTCACCAGTAAAAACAAAGTAAAGCAAGTGGAGAAGAGAAAACAAAACAACTCCCATCATAGTGTGGTCAGATGATCAGAAAGAACAGGAGAGAATATCAAACTAGAGGGGAAAATATAAAAACAAGGGGATTAGATGACCTCAATGCAGCAGTTTTGCGGAGGAAACAAGGAATGTTGGAATGTAAATGGAAAATTCCTGTCCTGAGGTACCAGTTTCAATTCTGTAACTTTAAAGCATGGAAATAAAACAGGGTAAATCTTACTAAATATAGATACACCCTGGCAAGTCCAGGTGTGTACCTCTCTATAAGAGCTTATTTGCCCTTCCCCTGCACAGTGCTTTCCACTCTGGTGAAAACCTTGCATAGGACACCAAGAGGACTAATACATCAGGTGAGTTCATCTGACATTGCTTTTAGTCCCTTGGTTCACTGGCTGTTTAAGTCATATTCAATGAATGTCCTGCTAGTTTGAAGAATTTGATGAGTTTTGCTATTGATGTCTGATGGCAAATGATATGCCAAGAATATCAGACAGGTTTTGATGCTCTTGTGATCTAGAATTTTAGCACCCAAAGGTAGGCTCTCTCTTTTTAACAGAGGAAAGGGCCAAATGGATAAGAGAATGGAAGCTGGAGTGTTGCCCACATAGCTCTATGAACTTGGGCAAGTTATTTCACCTCTCAGTGCCTAGTGACCTCATCTACAAACAAGGAGGAATAATAATACCTACTTTGAATGATTGTTAATAGAATTCATTGAGTTGGCCGATGTATGTCAAAGCTTGTAACTGTGCCAGGCATGTGACAAAGGCTCAGATGTGCTAGCTATGATAATTGGTAGCTACTTTGTATAATCAGTTCTTCTATAAATGCTTGTTTTGAAAACATGAGCTTAACCCAGTGCAAATGGTATATAGTAACAATTTGAACATGTTGCAAATTTCAAGTTTACCATGTAAATTTTGTCTGTGAAAAATGCCAGTGGAGCCCAGAAAACTGCAATGAACTGAGTTATGTAAGAAAATTCAAAATGCACACACACACCTGTTAAGCACCTACCAATAACTGCAGTTCACTGTGTGACAGGCCATACCCACCTGCATCCAGGGTCATGACTTCTGGTCTGACTTCAAATAACCTCCTTCCATTATTTCATAATAACTTATCAGCTACAACCATTGAAACACCCACTTCCTTTCTCATGGTATTTATGCATTTCTTGAAAATTTAACACAGGTTAAACTGTTCCACCGTTTTTATCAGGTCCCTGTCTTTCTTACATGTCACTGACAGAGTTTTTGTGTGATGTGACTCTGATCCCATTTTCCCATGGTTTCCCATAAAGTCCCATAGACTCCATGGTTTTTAATGTGCCACATTTCATAATGCTGTAAGAATACATATGTTGCATTATGGTAGAACTGACTGTAATTACTATAATTAGCATATTTGTCACTGATAAATCAATGATGTGGCTTAGCAGCACTAAAAGTTAATATTTTTTTCAACTTGCTATATTTTAGTTAGGTTGCATCACAAAGACTACATTATTAAAATTAGTCAAATAGTGTTATAAAAGATCTATAAAAATCCATGGGGCTGGGGTTGTAGCTCAGTGTGTGAGGCACTGGGTTCAATTCTCAGCAACATATATAAATAAATACATAAATTAAATAAAAATTAATATGCATTGATAACTATATATATAACTATATATATATATAAATGTATAAATATATAAATCCTTCCCATGAAAAAATTTAGGGAAGAATCTGAGACAGTTATTCCAATAACATTAATAGCAGTTTCTTCCACCTGTGGCCATCTCTCTGAAACTGGTTGGGATACTTCCTTACCACTTAGTAGGAATCTCTCTCTACATTTCTCCTTTTGCATTCCCACAAGCTACCAGCAACAGGCACATTCATTTAACAAATCATTTATGTGATTTTCCATATTTCGTCATTGAATAATACTGCACAGGTCCCCTCCTAGGAGCCAAGTTAGGCATAGGAGGTAACAAGGAAGTTGGACATAACTTAGTGAGGCCCTAAGCAACTCAGCAAGACCCTGTCTCAAAACAGAAATGAAAAGGACTGGGATGTGGCTCCATGGTAAATCATCCCTGAGTTAAATCCCCACTACCAAAAGAAAAAACAGTTGGAGTCATCTCTATTAATTGAGCTTTTGTATAAGACTCCTTGCCTTTTAGTATGACTTTGAATTCAATAGATTATTAATTCTACTTAATTCCTTTAGTTTCTGGTGAGAATATGGAGATTGAGCCAGCAATCACCACTATTTGAGTCTTCAATCCTTTGTTGAACCAATGTATGAATTTTAAATCTCTCCAAATTTTCCACATTTGGCCTCAGAGGAGGCCACGAGCGGGCCTCGAATCTACACAGCCGCTGGACTTGTGTTCACCATATTTGGCCACACAGCTAAGTGGTAAATGGAGAGCAGTCAGAAACGTATGTGAGTGGAGAATTATTTTACTTGGAGCATTATGAGTCAGTTTCATTGTTTGGGGCACACATCAGGAGTCCTGGAAGGCGAGCATGGAAAAGCACAATGGTCCCCATTTCACACCCTGCCTGCAAGTTTCAAAGGCTACCAAACAGAATGCCAGGGCACTGGAAATAATTCATAATATGTAAGAACAGAAGTAGAAATTAGGGTCTAAATGTTGAGTACTGAATATACTAGACCTTTCTTGTTAATGTACACCAGGCTGAGGTTGCTAGAATTAAAAAGGCTTTAAACCACAGAAGAGTTAACATTGCCTTAAATTTCTGGATAAAATTCTGAGCAAAATATGTGCAAAACAAAATTGAGATCATTCCTGAATAACCAAGTTAAACGTTTTGAGATGCTGAAAGAAACTCTCTTGCTAACTCTTTCTCTCCCTCTCTCTCTTTTATACACACACACAAATGTACTCACAATGCTCTTCAAACAAATATCAAAAAACTATTAAAAAATTAAAAGTAAAGATATGCATTTAGATGTATACAATAAATTCTATCTGGACTATAAAGATTTCTAAAATTGCTAGCATAAGAAATTTGCAGAATTAAAGCAAAGTTCTACCTTTATTACTCCTTCACATGTAATTTTATAATGTGCACAAATATTAACCAGTAGGAAGAAAGTGCATAACGGATCAGAAAACTTATCCAATATTTCAAAATCATATTCAAGAAAGAATGTTTTCTTCTAAATAACAGCACAGAAGCCAAGCAAAGAAATAAACATAAAGTACACAGAAGGAAGAAGACCCAAATGGCCCCAGCCTGTTTGTTAATTGATAACTTCTTAATCTCTCAGCTAAGAAAAGTCAACTGTTGCTACCCTGGATATTCTCAGAGGGTAGAAAAGAAATTAAAACTATTCAAAGCTCCCTGAAATTCACATGCACTTACCTAAAATTCCCAATACTCTGAAGTTTATAAGGAATACTTTCATTTTCACTTAACAAAAAAAATCATGCCTTAAATTCCCTCGATCTGTCACATATTTGTTCCTGTGAGATGGTGGTGGTGGGTGTAGGGCGGCAGCCTTGTTCCTTGGAATGCTGGACTCTGACTTGGCCTCCCAAGGCTTCTAGCTCTCTTGGGAGCAGGTTTTATTTAAACTCCGGCACTTCAGAGTATGCTCATGATATAAGCGATCCAGACTACTTCCTGGGTGGTATCCATGCAGGCACTCTTGGATCTGAACTTGACTTCTCTGCTTAGACCAGGGAATATTTAACACCTTCTCTGAGAGAAAAGATGTGCTGTCTGAAGAATCAAATTGTCTTCAGGAAGTGGTAGAAATCTTGAATTCAGAAGTGATGAAATTCCTAGGAGTTGAAGATCTATTGAGGAAAACTGCCTGAGATCATCTCTGAGAACACACTCTGGATAAAAAGTCATGCATAAGGCCAGTGTTGGCCACCATTACTGGGAATAAAACTGAGGGACAGATCTCACTGACTTCAGAGTCAGCTACCATCTCTCTCAGGAAAAGAGATATTTACACAAGGATCAGCTTGAAAAGCACCCTGAATTTTCCTCAATTCTTCCCTATGTTTAGTTCACATAACCTTCAAAACTTTCCTATTGTTGTAAAGTCATAGCTATAACATCCTAACGGCTTCTCATGATGAAACCAGCCAGTCAACCCAGAAGAGAATGGGTTATCAAAGTAAAGTGACAAACATGAACTTCTTCATTAAAATCCACCTGAGAGTTTCCATTTCAAAGTGCTCCAAATGTTGAGGGCAAGAGCTTCTGAATAATAGACCTTGTTCCAGACAATTCCAAGGGAGCATTCATAGCCTTTACATTAAACTCTCAACTTGGCTCAAACTTCTAGACCTAATGGCACTCTGATTTCTCCCCTCTCTTCTTAACTCCAAACAAAATCATAGTTCTTCTTCTTCTGACACTTGATGATCTCTTCCATTTTGCTCCTGGAGTCCTTTGGATATTTTGGTCAAGCACTCATCTTGCTTATCTACAAACCCTGATATTCTCAATTGACACATTCACCAGGGCCCATTCCTGAGCCAATGCCAATCAATAAAGTGGTCCTCCCAGTAAGTAAACATAGGTATTAGTCTTTAGGTGTCAACTATTCTTTTTCAACTGGGGCATTTTGTCCACCCACGAATATTTGTTAATGACTAGAGGCGTACGTGGTTGTCACAGCTGACATTACTAGCACCCAGTGGGCACAGGTGAGGGATGTTACTAAATATCCTATAATGCACAGGGCAACCCTCCACATCAAATAATTATCTAGCCCCAAATATCAATAGTAGTGGGGCTGAGAAATCCTATTGTACACCTAGTCCCACAGACAGGCCATGGGAACCCATGCTCACACTGAGTCAGGGTTTCCTTTAGCCCCCTATTGGGTTGTATTTCTTGGTTTGTTCCTGCCTTATGTGCCTGCTTCAGGCTGTCGTGTTTTCCTGATGAACTTGCCCTGAACCCTGCCTATTGATTCTGAAGTCTGGTTGATTCCTTGGCTTGTGCCAGAACCCTCACCTGGACCTCCATTTGGAGACCTATCCACCTGGATGCACAAAGTCATCACCAATCTAATTGCTATTAATATTATTGATGTGAAAACCCCCACTACCAGTCCCTACTTAACAGATCACACCTGAGGAGCAGACTCAGGGAAGCAGGACTGATTTACAGTCCTTTTGTATATTGTATTCTGGGCTGCTGGCTGTCTTCTCAGGGGCCATTCCTGCGTCCTATAATGTCACCTAACCTGGCTGTCATTTCTCCTCACTTCACTCATAAAATCTGTGTCACTGAGGTTCCAGAACCTCACATGCTTTGAGAGAATAATGTCTAATGGAGCAAGGCTGAGTGCTACATTGAGGGCAGCTGTGCACAAGGCGGACACTTTAATCCAAGCCCTGGAAGCACAATGGGTCCATCTAGGACTCTGTTCTATGACAACAATGGTAATTTCTTATAAGTCACCAAAAGTATTATCTCTCTTTCTTATAGTTATTTCAGACTGATGTGTGACTAGTCCTTCCCTAAACCCTGCTACAGAGAACAAACCCATAACCATTTCCCCGGAAGGGACAGCCACACATCCTGCCAGGATGACATGCTGCCCCCAGGCACCATGTGCCAGGTTTCCCTGCCATGGCAGAGAAAGTAATTTCCAGGAGAACTTAGGCCTCTGGGCCTTACTCCAGATTGAACCAAAATAGAAAATAAGGCAGACAAAACTGCAGATAGGGAAGCTGGTTGATATGATTCAGTTCACAAATATCTACACATTCAAGAAATTAATTCATGTTTTTAGTATAATAAAGTACACCTCAGGTGTGGGGGTGACACAGTGGCAGGTGCATGCATGAAGCAATTGGAAGTCATGGTATATCTATACTACACCAGGGCTGGAAGTGGTATGTTACTGCAAGAACCGTAACAACTTTGCTGTAAAATCACATTGTGAGTGGTAGGAGTTGAAATCTCAATCATATTGGTTTCAGCCTCTATTTTTGCATTTTGATTGCTATTTTAAATGTTAGTACTATTAGATTCTGAGTATATGCTGAAAGAAAGACTCCCAAGAAATGAACAAAGAAGTGCCTCAGGCATAGGAAATAATCATCCAAACTTAACCTTTCCTAATACAGTGAGACCAACAATTTTCACAAGGAATCTGCATCTCCAGAAATCCCTCAAGAAGAAGACCCTGAACGCTATCAGATAAAACCTAAAATAATACAACTATTTCAAAGAATGTGGTGATAAAACTTAAAATGAGGCAACCATTTTAAGGGTTCTCTAGATCTAAAGCAGTATCTCCATATTTTTAAATACAATTTTAAATACCACAAAGAGCCCTTTTAATTCCCCTGGAAATCAGAGAGACAGCTCCTCACTGAGTATTGGTTGAACAAACAAACTTGTGCAAGTTTTTCGTGGTGGCAATGGGTTTCTCTTAAGCTACCAAACCCTTCCACATTAACATCCTGGATTGATATTGGCAATGAAGCAGCTTTCTGGGGTTTTCCTTACTCCTGAGCTCAGCCCATGCAGAGCCCACGCCTACCTAGGAGCTACAGATGTGTCCAAGCAACATAAATTACTCTCAGATATCACCAGAGAACACAAATGGGCCATGACACTAAATCAGCAAACCGTGAGTAAACTTTTAAGCTATAGCTGACAATGAAATATCACTAGAAAACTTGAAATGCACAACCAATAAAGCATTTCCTGTAATGAGTAAGATCCAGATTTACCAGAGGAAGCCTGTCAGCTGTGAACATACTCTCAGCAGCTCCATCTTAACCAGTTCAAGACTCTTTGGGGATCGATGAACCCATCACTCCTATCACTCACTACAAACTTCAAGCTAAGGCAGTTCCATATAAATTGGCCCTCACACTTCAGCTAATATCTTCACTGCACAATTAGCTAAATGTGTGCTAGGAAATAAAATTCTATATAAAAACAGACAAGCCTTTACCTGAATATGTTCATATGATACACTACAAACAAAAAGCAAAAACAAATCTTAAAAATTAATTTTAGGAATGAATTTATTTTATTTGATCTTTATAGCTCACAAGGGTTCTATAAATGCTGTGCTTAATCCAGTGTCACCTCCAATGGGACCTTCTGGTTGAGTTATGTTCCTGCTCGTCATGTTTAATTATATGACTATGCCTAAATCGCTGCTTCTTGCCTTCATTCCTGCCATAAGAAAAAGTCATTATCACTTGACCAGTATCACAAAATGTCTTTCCACTATAATGAGAATATCTTGATTGGATCTAACAGATGGATTTCAGAGGCACTGGGTGTCTATGAGGGTGAGGCCTTGTGCCATAGGAAGTGGCTTCAGGTCATAGCCATTGGCCGGATTAACCTGATCAGCACAAGTAACTTATTGCCTGATTTGGGTCTTTTTTTTTTTTTTTTTTTTGGCCAGCTCAATCTAAGCTAGGATTTTATCCTTATCAAGGAGAATTTTAGCCACAGCTGCTGTTTTTCTTTTTGAGTGTGGAGGAACAGGCACTATCACTGCACTTCTGTCCTCCCTCCACACCCCCACTCACACTTCCTTTGACAGCACCTATAAGCCACATCCTCTATTGTCAGGTTTTCAGTGATAGGAATGATGATTTGGTCTACATTTGCCTTATTCCATCATCCTATTTTTCAATGATGTTTGAATTTGGGTAGGAAAGAAAGAAAAAAATTTTCCTTAGAGCAGCCCAACATTTGGAATATTAGTTGAAAACACTGAGAATTATAACAAATGGCCCCCCGGCACGGTGGCGCATGCCTGTAATCCCCAAGGCAGGAGGATTGCAAGTTTAAAGTCAGCCCCAGCCTCAGTAACTTATCAAGGCCATAAGCAACTTAGCAAGACCTGTCTCAAAATTAAAAATAAAAAATGAAAAGGGCTGAGGATGCAGCTCAGTGGTAAAGCACCCCTGGGTTCAATCCCCAGTACCAAAATCCCTGGTACTAAAAATAAAAACATAAAAAATAAATATAACAAATGGCTGAAATTGGGGGAATAAAATAAACCTGTTAGATCTTGAGGGATTTGGGGCTTAGAAAGTTTTTGTATATGGGAGAGGTGTTTTGACCTCAGTGTGTGGTAGAGGCTCTTATTGGCTCATGCAGCTGCTTTTTTATAATTTTGCACATGACTTTTTAAAAATTCTATGACTTGGAAAAGAGCATTAAAAGTTTTAAGTTACATAATATTTCAACCCAGATAGATGATTACAGCTTGTCCTATGGTTGACTTATATGCACTGTTTTTTTATATGGTGACTCTTCCCTCATTTTATGGACTGTGACAGCCTAAAGCAAAGTTTCACATCTCACAGCAAAGAAAAAATATGGGACAATTTGGCTTCAATAATGTGGTGACCGAGAGACTCTTAAAACCTGTGGCTCAGCCAAGGCAAACACAAGAATGACCTCAATGGCACCAACTGCACAAGACCCAGAAGATTCCTGGGTGTTGGTGGGTGCAGCAATCTTATGTTGGAGGCTTAATAGTGGTTTTACCACCAACGTGCAGGCAATTCAAGACCTCAGCATATGCTGCTGGGCCTCAAGGCCTAGTATTTAGCAACTGGTCAAGCTGGGATCTGAGCAGGCTGGTTTTATTCCAGAACCCAGGGTCTTAACCACCTGTGTATTAGTCTTCAATTGCTTCTGTCACAAGTTTCCACAAATACATAGAAACATAAATCTGTTCTCTTTAGTTCCTGAGGCCAGAAGTCCAAAATGAGACATATTGGTCTAAAATCAAGGAGTTGACCAGGCTGCAATCCTTCTGATGTCTGTAGGAGAAAAATTTATTTGCTTGACTTTTCCAGTTTCTAGCAGCCACTGGTATTCTTTGGCTCTTGACCTTCATTTAGCCTCAAAAAATTAGCATAGCATCTTCAAATATCTAATTCTGACTCTCTTGCCTTCCTTTCATAAAGACCCTTGTGATTATATATTGAGCCCACCTAGATAATTCAGGTTAATCTTCCCATCTCAAAATCCTTCATTCAAAGACATCTACAAAGACTCTTTTGCCTTGTGAAGTAGCATATCACAGATTCCAAGGGATTAGGAAGTGGACATTTGGTGGGGGGTGGGGGGTGCATTAGTCTGTCTACTACACCAGCACACACCCAGCCTCTCCGTCAGGTGGACATCTCATTTTGGACCACAGTCCTGGACAATATACCAAGCCCCACATTCTGGGAATATGATTTTTTTCTGAGATAATTCCTTTAAAGGTTGAGGTTTGACTTCTTTATTAAAAAGTGATCCACCAGTAGAAATATTAACTTATAAAAGATTTTAACTAGTTATGTTCACAAAAAGCCCAGCATCATACATTTTCTGCAACCTTACAGGAACCACAGTGGCCCCAGGAAGAGAGCACTCTGGCTGCAGGCACGGGAAGAGCCTCTCCTTCTGCTGAGGCTGTGGAAGCCCCTCAGCCCAGCACTTAGGGGAAGCCAAGACAACAGCAGCTACTGTGCACCTATAATTCACAGGAGCAATGGGATTTTATTTCAGACTTTAATTCTTTCAGGTTTTGTCATCATTAGACTTGAACATATAAAGAAATTAGTCTTCAGATTTTAATTTTTTTGAGGGGATTTCACAATGGGAGGGATGGTATTCAAATTTGGGACATCTCCACATTGTCAGTATTTTATTAATGGGGTTTCTTTCTGTGTTTTTATTTGATTTTAGTGCAGAAATTATGATGGGTTCTACTGAGCAGTTGTAGCAGGACAGAACTTGGGAAAGGAAACAGAATAGGGAGAACAGTTTTGGCCTTGGAGGCCATATAAATAATGCATTGTTTTGACCCATTTCAAGGCCGCCTGGGGCAAAAAATCTTCTCACTGAAGAAGGAGGCCTGCCCAAACCAGTCCTGCTGGGTAAGTTGGTTCAAGTCCAGCAGGATCAGCATCTGTGGCCGTGGACATGAAGCAGGCTGCAGCATGCTATCGCCAAGCCAGTTTGGTGCTCCAGGACTTGGAGGGCTCCTTCCCTCTACCAGCCTCTTCAGTGGGGCCTCCAGAAATGTGGCAGCCAGGAAAGAAACCACACTCAAATATCAGTTTTGTTAGTTAAAAAGGTGATACTTTTTAACTTCATCATATCTCTTCTTCTATCTTTCTTTCATTTGGATCCAAGTTTGAGCAGAAAACAAGGATGGGGTTTTTCAATTCTCACTAAACTCCCAATACATGTTTTTCCCTCTAGGTTATTATCTTGACCATCAAACTAACCTTTATTTCCAGTCAAGCCTTGATGTCTCTGTCTATGTCTAGAGAAGGAGATCTTAACCCTTTTGTGACATAAATGCCTTCAACAATCTGGAAAATCTACAGACCCCTCTGGGCCCCTCTGTTCAAAGCATAACAGAGTATCCACAAGATGACAAAAGTAAACCAATCATATCAAAATACAGTTCTCAAAAAAATTGAAGCACAAAATTTTGGTATAATCAATAACAAGATCTAGAACTTGATCTGCAAGTGCCAAAACTTAAACATATTGATGAACACTGACAATATTTTGAGATACCTCCAGTTACTATAATAGAATATGGAAATATCTGTGATGTGTATTGGCATAAAAGTCATAAGTTACAACTCAGATGTGATGAATTACTCATATTTATTAATAGAGAATACATCCTATTTCAGTTGAAGTTCAAAGAAAATAAATATATAATTTCTTCCTTTCCTAACTCACAAACTCACTCCATGAAAACTCAGGCTACAAACCCTGAACTAATAGAGTGACTGACGGTTCCTTATGTGCCTTGTAAAAATCCATTCGACTTTCCCTCACACCCTCTGTTAGGTCTCACTCATTCTTCATACTTGCCAGTCTCACCTCACCTCACTCCTCAGTGCTGAGCTACCTGTATCCACAGCAAATCAGATCATAAACAGTAGAACATAAAAAACTCAGATTTACACACATGCAATCTCTTCATCTTAAGTGATCTCTCCAAATCCTAAGGATTACTCATTATGCATTAAATTGTACAAGGTTTAGTTAAGATTTCTCATTCTATATGTACGTATGAAAACGTTGTGGTACCTCGTCTAATTGAACAGATGTGAAGATCTACTAAGTTTCATAGCAATGCAAACTTGATGAAGGCAGAAAATTTATCCGTCTTATTTATCTTTAGATCCCAGTTTGAGTCATATAGAAGGACCTCAGCAGACATTTATGGAATGAGCAATTTGCATACTATTCAAATAATACACATTTTTTGGGTTTTTTTGGTACTGGGGATTGAACCCAGGGGTGCTTTACCACTGAGCTACATCCCCAGTCCTTTTCATTTTTTATTTTGAAACAGGATCTCACTAAGTCACTTAGGGCCTCACTAAGTTGCTGAGGCTGGTCTCAAACTTACAATCCTCCTGCCTCAGCCTTCTGAGTTGCTAGGATTGCAGGTATACAACACCACACCTGGCTAAGCTCATTTTTCTTAGTGAAACAAACATATATTAAGAGTACAAAAGTTATTTGGGAAACAAGAGCACATTATTGATGAAATTGGCTTTGATTCTTAGAACATCTACTTCCTTAATATTAAATATAAAGGTTTCTCTTTGAAAATGCTGCCCAAGTAAACAGAGAATAAACACTGACCTTCTTTCTTCCTTTTCTTTTTTAACTTACAGAAGATATAGTGAAAGTGTGTATCAATTCTCTTATTGATTTTAATGAAGAAAACATAGTGCTGTAATTTGGGGCCTGTTCCACACAGGTTCTTCATAACTGCCTCCTGTGACAATGTTCCACTACTTTAATGAGTGTATTTGTTCAATGAATCATGTTACTTTTTGCTCCTTTCACATTATTCAATAGTCAGAACTTCATTCATTTTCCTGAAATAGATGGATCCTTATTCAAACATAAGACAACATCAATTCAATTTTATCTTAAGTATTTTGAGTATGTGATGGGGATAGTGAAATTCAATGTTAATATATCATAATTTTTTTAAAAACTCCAGGTTGAAACCCATCATTAGATTGTGAAATTATTTTAGTTGATCACAAACATTATTTTTAACAGTAAAGTGGACTGAAGTACAAAATATCAAAATGAAGCATATATGATAGTGTTTTGGTCAGCTTTTTCCAAAGAATTTAAAATCAGCCTACTACATAGTTGCAACCACAGTACAATTCAAAATAGCTAAGCTATGGAACCAACCTAGATGCCCTTCAACAGATGATGGATAAAGACAATGTGGTATATGTACATAATGGAGGTACTCACCATATTACTCACCATAGGAAGGATGACTTTATGACATTCACTAGTAAATGGATGGATCTGGAGACTACCATGCTAAGTGAAATAAGCCAGTCCCCCCAAATCATAAGTCAACTGTTTGCTCTAATAAGTGAATGCTAACCCACAACAATGGTGGGGGAAAGAATAGAAATTTAGTGGATCAGACAAAAGGCAATGAAGGGAAGGGAGGGGAGATAGGAATAGGAAAGATAATGAAATTAATCTGCCTAACTTTCCTGTATACAAATACATGACAGTGAATCTCAACACTGTATGCATCCACAAGACTGGGATCCTAATTAGAATAAGATATATTCCATGTTTGTATAAATATATCAAAAGAGATCTACTTTCATGTATAACTAAAAAGAACAAATAAAAAATTTTAATTAAATAAATAAACTCTTCATCAAATGTGACAAGGCAAGCGAAAGTAGGCTATTATGAAAGTTATCATTCTACTAATATTGCATTTTAATGCAATCAAGCCTTTATATGCATCAACATACACAACTGTAGCTCATATCTATATGAGTTTAATTATACTATACGTAGATATGATTTTTTAGTATCTACTGGAGAAAAACACATTGGAAATATAGACTAGTAGCCTTGAGTTTAGGCATGAGAAACAATTTCTGGATACAATGGTTGATTAGCTACATGTCAAAGAATCCTTGGACATCTTTTAAAGTTGACTCAGTCTGTGTCGAGTAGAGACTGGGACACAAACTACTGCCACAGGCTGCATACACTGCTTCATGCAGTGATGACATCTACCAGGTAGCTTAGATGTTGTTATGGTTTGGATGGAGGCATCCCACAAAAGCTCATGAGTGAGATAATGCAGGAAGGTTCAGAGGAAAAAGGATTGAGTTTTGAGAGTCTTAACCCAATCAGTGAATTAATCCATAATGGGATTAATTGAGTGGTAACTGGAGGCAGGCAGAGTGTGTCTGGAGGGAGGGGTTCACTGGAGGCAGGTTATGTGGGGTATAATTTTGTATCTGGAGAGTGGAGACTCTGTCTCTCTCTCTTCTTCCTGATGATGCAAGCCGCTTCCCTCTGCCACGCTCTTCAGCCATGATGTTCATTCTCACCTCGAGCTCTGAGGAATAGAGCGGCCTTCTATGGACTAACACCTCTGAAACTGTGAGCCCCCAGATAAACTCTTCCTCCTTTAGAGTTGTGCTGGTCGGGTCATTTAGTCATAGCAGCAAAAACAGATGTGTTTAAAGAGGCTGTATCATCTACATTTGTATATGCACTCAATGATGTTCACACAATGACAAAATCACCAAATGACACATTCCGCAGAACATATCCTATTATTACAAGACCCATGACTGTATATAACTAGCATATTGGTTCTCCAAGTCTGTATTCTGCACTTCATTTTAAAATATTTTTTAAAATATCAACTTTAAATGTGATTTCTAAAAAGACATATTTATAAAGTAATTATTCTGAATTAGTTAAGAATTTCTACCTCAGACTCAACAGCATCCTCACCCATCCATCTCCACAGTTGTCTTAATATGAAATAGCAGTTAATCATCCAAAAAAATCCTATTCTCTCTTATTTGAAGATAGTTATATCTGGTATCTTAAAAGCTCATGTTGAAGCCTGCATTCATGTTTAATAATTATTATTATGAATAACATTTCACAAATCTAATCAAACTCTATTTTACAACTACATTTAATAATCTAGATTATTTCATTAATAAACATTTATATGAAACACCCAGTTGGTTGCTGTGAAGACAGATGAAAGTGCTTTATAGCTTTAAATGTGTTGAAATGTCACACATAGCTGCAGGATGAACCATGGAGAAAGAAAGAACTAGAGTAGTTCTACAATCTAGTAGCACTATGCTGGGACATGGTGTCAAGGGGAAATTCTGGGAGTCAAGGTAAGAATCTTACTTTCAGATGTGGTTTCCAAGTCATAAACATCACCCGGAACCTATAGAATAAAAGGTCTGTATCAGTCAGCTTTTTGTTGCTATGGTCAAAGTACCTGACAAGAACAACTTAGATGAGGAAACATTTATTTTGGGCTCAAGGTTTCAGAGGTCTCAGTCCGTGGTTAGCCATCTCCATCACATTAGGCTTGAGATGAAGCAGAACATCATGACAGAAGGGCATGGCAGAGAAAGCTGCCTAGTTCATGGTGACTTGGAAGCAAAGACAGAGAAACAGAGAGGAGCCAAGGACAAGATGTAGACCAGGTACACACCCCCAGGGTCCTACCTCCTTCAACCATGACCCACCTGAGTACAGTTACCATCCAGTAGTTCATTCAAATAATTAATGCATCAAATGGATTAATCCACTGATTAGGTTACAGCTCTCATAGTCGAATCATCTCACTTCTGAATATTCTTGCATTGCCTAACACATGAGCTTTTCAGGGGACGTTAAAAATCCAAACCATAACAAAGTCTATGATCTGGAATTACTAGAATCTAAAGAGGGCTTCTCTGAATCAGTCACCTGCATTCAGATCATGTTTTATTGCATGTCACCTGCTATCTCAGAACAAGGGGTAAGAATCCACATTCAAGACTCTTTTCACAGTAGCTGGAAAGCTCGTCTTCTCCTTGAACTCAAAGATGGTCTCTTGCACCATTCTTTGACAAACAGCATACTGTGAAAATAGGGCAGTGTTTTTCCAGAGATAAACAAGGTTAATGGATATTCCACGCTGGAACACTGCCAGCTCTAGACTCTGCCAGTTCCCATCCAAAAGAACTTACAGAAAGGTTGTCTGGATTTCACTCTCTTTACCCCAAGGCATCAGATTACCCAACACAAACAATAAACCCACCTCTTCCTTGTTTTCCTGGCTGCCTAAGCTCTTTAAATGGGTATCCCTGAGCTAGAGGCCAGTTTCTGCCCCAGGCCCCAAACAACCTATTGTGAGACCTATTGTATCATATGCTAAAATTCAGTCAGCAGACCAAGTCCCAACATGCTAAAATCAAGAGGAAGTGGAAGAAATTGACAAGTCCCCCACCTTTTATATTATTTGAAAATAACAATAGTTTTAGCCAAGAAGTATAAAGACTCCTTCAAAAACTTATGAGGTGTTTAACTTCATTACTGCTAAAGAAAAAGCATTCGACAAGTTGTAACTAATTTATTCCATCAGAATTAGGTACTCACACTATCACACTTGATTTAGTCAGAGGGTTAATGGGAGGTCCTTGGGGTGATTTTGCTTAATGCTAAAAAAAAAAAAAACAAAAAAACAAAAAAAAACTCAGGTCTAATTGTCCCAATAAATCAGGCCTAAGATAAGAAAACTAAGAATCCAATTGCCCTCAAACCACAAGCATGAATGTAAACAAAAAGAGAAGCATCAAAATTATGCTGTCTGCCCTAAGGATGGACTCTTTGCCTTTTATAAATCCCAGGCTGCACTCTTTGCCTTTTATAAATCCCAGGCTGCATAAACTGTGCTGCTTCAAATAAAATTTGACCTGAAAGTCCAAAGAAGATTTGAGAATGAACATAATTTCCTATCAATTCTATTTGTGTGGCCATATTAGAAGTACCGAGTAGGTGCTCATTAAATATTTGATAAACAAATGAATGACTGCCGATGAGAAGAGATGCCACCAGAATGTGTGAGTCAAACATTAGTTTTGCAAATGAGCTAAACTTTAAGCAGGTTTGTTTTTCCAACTCTTTGCAAGGCATAAACAACTAATATGCAAGTATTAACATGTAATCCACACTTGACCTCAGGGATATTTTGCTTGTTTTGCTTTGCTTTATTTTTATACCCTTTTTTACAACTTAACCAGGAGACAGTACAATTTGCATGTTATCTAGTTACTTAGGTCAGGAAACTAAGTAGAACCTTTATATTTCTAGAAATTGTGCCTAATGCACTGGGGCTTGACCATGCTTATTTTTGAAAGGTCACACATCTATAAACAATTGGATGACTTTAAGTAAAAGTTGGTGCCATAATCCATGTTATTGTGAGGCCAGGGTTAATGTCACAGTTAATGGTGCTGCCTATCATTTCATTCAATAGGCACTGACTACTTACTATCTTAATGTGTGATCGTTGATTTTATATGTGAACTTGCCTGGATTATGGGGTACACAGATATTTAGCTAAATAGTATTTCTGGGTGAGTCTGTGAGGGTGTTTCCAGATGAGACTGGCATTTGAATTGGTAGGCATGAATAAAGCAAATTGTCCTTCCCAAAGTGGATGGGCAGGATGTAATCCTTTGAGAATCTGAATGGAAACGAAAGATGAAAGAAGGAAGAATTTATGTTTCTATGTCTGACTGTTTCACCTAGAAATTGGCCTTCACCTGTTCTTGGACTGGGATTTATACCATTGCCCATCTGGTCCTCAGACCTTCAGACTTAAGATTTAAATCAAACACCCAGCTTTCCTGGGGCCTTAGCTTGTAGACAGCAGCAGATCGTGGAATTTCTTACCCTCCATAAGCACATAAGCCAATTCCTTATAATAAAATTACACACACACACACACACCCTATTTGTTCTGTTTCTCTGAAGAACTCTGATTAACACAGAAATTGGTACCTTTTTAAATGTAGAAGGAGGTTTGGAACTGGGTAATGAGTCTGGCAGAGTGTTTAGTTGAATGCCAGAAAAAGCCAATATTGATGGAAGGGACTGTGATTCATTTTTTTTTTTAATTTTTGCATCTGAATATTTTATTTATTTATTTATTTATTTATTTATTTATTTGCTTATTGATTCATTGAACACAAATGGAGTACAGCTATTGTTTCTCTGGTTGTACACAAAGTAGAGTCACACCATCTGTGCGTTCATACATGTACACAGGGCAATGATGTCTGTCACACATTCTGTTATTATTCTTACCCCCCCACCCCGAACCCACCCCTCCCTTCCCTCTATACTATCTATCCTTCCTCCAGGGACTGTGATTCTGATAAGAGCTCAGAAGGAACAGAGGAGAGCTGTGGAGAAAGTTTCCAATTTTCACAGAGAATAAATAAAATTTAGAGATTATTGGTAGAAACATGGACCATCAAGACCTGGGGACTGAATCTAACCACAAAATGGAGCCTGTGCACGTTATTTATATGGGTAGGAATGCCAATGGAATTCAGAGTGAAGGACTTCCTGGAGAAAACAGGAAGATGGCAAAACAGCTTGGTTGGGGCCTAGCAGGTTAAATCCACCTCTTATAATTCCTGGCTGCTGCATTTGAATTTAGGGCTGTCTGAGCCAATGGGCAAGGTGTCAGCATGATCTGAGCAGTCTCAAATCAGTGAAATTTCACCAAGAGTTCTCAGAAAAGCAACCTCTGCCTTAAGATGGCTCAAACAAACTCATAATTCATTCACGGCCCCCCACAGTGGACATTGTTTTAGTCAATGTTTTTTCTACCAAAAGACCTGACAAGAAAAATTTTAGAGGAGGACAAGTTTATAGAAGTCCATAGATAGCCGGCTCCATTCTCTGGGTTTGAGGTGAGACAGAACATCAGGGTGGAAGGGTGTAGCATAGGAAGGCAGCTCAGGACATCACACCAGGAAGCAGAGAGACACTACATACTAAACATGTACCCCAAAGGCATATCCCAATGACCCACCTCCTCCAGCCACACCCTACCTGCCTACAATTACTACCTCATTAATCCTTCTCAGGCAATTAATGCACTAATGAGGTTAATGGTTTCATAACCCAATCATTTCACCTTAAGCTTTCTTGTATTGTCTCACATATGAGCTTTTGGGAGATACCTCATATCTAAATCATAATGTTCTGCCCCTGATCCCCCAAAACTCATGCCCATTGATAATGTGAAGTACATTTAATCCATTTTCAAGAGTCCCCATAGTCTCAACAGTTCCAGGATTGCCCAAAAGTACAATTACAAATTCTCCTCTGATACTCCAGGCAAATTATCAGCATAAGGGCCTGTGAAAGTGAAAAGCAAGTTTTGTGTATATAGATATATCTATATATATATCTCCCAACAAGAACAACTTAGAGGAGGAAAAGTTTATTTGAGGTTCACAGTTTCAGAGGTCTCCATTCATAGATGGCCAACTCCATTGCCTTGGGTCCAAGGTGAGGCAGCACATCATGGGGGAAGAGCCTAGTGGAAGAAAACTTCTTAACTCATGTCATAGTCAAGAAGCAGAGAGGGAGAGGGATGAATAAGGCCACAAGAAAATATGCACCTTTCCAGGACATGCCCCAGTAACCTGCCTCTTCCATTAGAAATTGAAAACCCTCTGCCTAGAACAACCTCTAGTCATTTCCTTATCTGATTTTTCTTCATCAAGCTATTACCTCCTTTAGAAAGTTTGACCTTGCTTACCACTTCAATAAGCCCTTCTTACATTCTCTTCTGACCCCTCTAAGCTTCCATACAGAAATTCTTAAGGAGACCTGTTAGTCTATTGACTTGACTGACATGACCCGACTCAGAATTCCATGATGACAAGGATCACTTGTCCAAATTCATTGTTCTATCCGTAGTACTTATAACAGAGCCTAGTGTGGAGTAAATGCTCAATACATTTTGATGTCAGAAAGCACAATTATGTTAGGGATGAGAGAATATGAAAAGGTTAGAAGGTTATGAGCATAACTTAGGTGGAAATTTTGCATTGATCGTCTCCACAAGATGAGGAACTCTTAGATGGGACTCCAAACAGTTGAAGTAGAGCAGAATATAGGTCATAAAAACTGGGAAATGGAGAAATTTAAAATGTGAGCATCATGAATATTAATGCTGAAGTCATTGAGTCATGATTATAGAATTTCACCTACAAATGTGCCAGATTATTAATATTTACGAATTCAGTAATTTGTTCAGCCTTGGAGAAGAATTCTGGTAAGAAAATTCCTCTGATTGCTTATCCCTACACTAAAGATTTGATATAATTTTAATGGAAATTATAAAGGACTGAGTTGCCCTCTTTGAGACATAGGCATAAGTCTAAAAAGGGTCTTTAGACTGAATACCACAGTACAATTAAGTGGACTCTGGGATGCTTTTTATAGAAACTACACTCGTGCATCTGGAATTTTGAAGTTAAGGATGGAGGACCATGCAAGTCAGTTTCTCATGAGACACTAATCATAAATTGTGGCAGTATTATTGCATTCAACACATGGACAACTCCATGTCATTATTAAAGTGAAATTTATCTCCCTTTCCCTGCTCCTCTAGCATGGTCTACCTTTCCAGTCTTTTAATTCCCCTGTATCACACTTTATATTCTCCCATCCAATTTCTAGTCTTAGCACTTTTAGCACCATTCCATACACAAAGTGACAACACAGACCTTTGATTCTTTTTCTAGAATCACTTTAAACCAGAGAAATGGGCTTCACAATAAATTCCTCCACCTCAAACGATGAAAATTCATGCTATGAAAAAACCACATAACAGGATTTGGAACATTATATTAATAACTTCCAAAACAAAGAATTTTGTCCTTTAAATTCTTAATATGATAGCAATAGAAGACAAAAATCCATAGAATATTGAAAGATCCCTTCAAATAAAAGAGCAGATTCTGGCATATTTGGAATTAAATGTGATAATGATTTTTATTTTCAAAATGTAGCCTAGAAGCCATAAGCAGTCTAAAAATGTAAATAAATTCTGACATCCTAGGTTTCTGGATATTTCTGGTATAAGAGACCCAAATAGAAAAAAGCAAAAGGATCAAAAGTTGGGGGAGGGAGGGGCAGAATAAGATCCACGTTGAACATAGACTCTGACTGCAAGCACTACGTAATGATGAAAGCTGTTCTAGCAAACAACCATGTATTTAGGCTCCTGTTATTCAGTCCTTTTCTTTAAAAAAATGACTGAGGAATAAATAACATTTTCCAAAGGAAGAAAATTATATACCCCATTAATAATTGTGCCATAGAGCTTGGGGTGTAGCTGAATGGTAGAGTGCTTGCCTAGCATGAGTGAGGTTCAACCCCAGCACTACCAAAGAATTAAATTTTAAAAAAATAATTGTGCTAGGGACAGTTGACTCATGTAGCTATTCATACTACATTGACCAACTGGGCTTTTCAGCCTTAGTGTTTGAACCCTGGTGGTACCAGCATTTAAATATCTGACCCATAGTGTTCAGGTAACGTGAAAATATATGACTTATTTGCCTAAATAAATGGTTTGAATGTGTCCATATCATGAAGGTGGTGAGTCAATGTGATAATCAACCTGAGGGACAGTTTTTATTTAAGATACAAAATCAAGGTGAAATTAGTCAGTATTCATCAGGAAGAACAAAGACAAGTCTTGTAGAATTCATGTGTTTAACTATGGCAATAGCTTTTACTTCATTCCTTATATGAGGTAATGTTTTTCTAGGGATATTTAGCAATATTTAGCCATCAATCAATTGGCATCACATCAAAAAAGCACCTGTGTGCCTGCCAATCTGGTGTGGTGTCCTAATCACATTGGCAGGGAGCTAACAAAGCATGTGATGTGGTAGGAGAGAAAAACTAGAAAGCCCTGCTTTATATCACACTGTTCAGCAGGATATATAATTTTCCTACATTCAAATTGTAACTGCAAGTGCAAAATAAAACCATTTTCCTAGATTCAACCAATAGAAGCTGTAATTATTACTTGGGGGGACAAGGAACTTTACCCCCCCAAAAAGGATATGATTTATCTGTTAAGCTAATATGGATAATTTTTTTGGAAGGTGGTGGGACAGTGTATGAGAATCCAAAGTTCCCTCATACACATAGCAGGAGCAACTGTTTTTGGAAAAGTAATATCTCATGTAACCACAGGAGATTACCTAACTGGAGAGGGGAGGAATAATGAACTATCTTTTCCTGTAATGGATACAGGAATTCCAAAGCTTTGAAAGATTGGATGTCTGATTTCTTCAGGAGATGCTTCACACATAGCTTAAATCATTTTTCATTTTCCATTTTCATATGTTAATTGTATCTAAGCATCTTTACAGTAAGTTCAGTATCCGGTTAATCTTTGAAGTCTTCACAGCACCTATTAAGATGTTTTACATATTACAGACATACAGTAAGAAATTATTTATTGTGAAAATTGATGTGATATACATGTACTTTTAATATATTCAATTAAAATATTATGAATTATATTTTTTATATTTAATTATAACAAATTCTACTCTAAAGTGCCTCTATTTAGACATTGCTGTGTACTATGCTTATGTTTATTTAAATTCATGTACAGAAATTTTCATTTATCATTTCTTCATCCATTTATCAATTTACAACGGACACTTAGTAAGTCTCTACTATATGCAAGGATCTGTAAACTTTACAGGGCAAATTTTAGATGTTAAAGTCAATGTTTTCATTTAGAAGCCTGCATTAAAAAAAACAGTTTTCACATTAGTGGAAAACCTGCTTTTAAAACTTAATGACCTGATTGAATTGCAACCCATTGAATCAGTGGGTTCCTACTACATTATGCTTTGTAGTTTGCCCTCCAGTCGAACATCGTCATTAACAGGATAAGAGGGAATGACTTCTGCAAAGGGTGAAATGAGCCCTGCTCCTACAGCTCTGAAATGAGACAGAGGCCCGTCAGTTACTCCACAACTCTCCTTAGCCAGCCTGTGCCTCGCTGAAAGACTTCATACCACAGAATCTTTCAAATATGGATGTTTTGGTCCAAAAGGACAACTGATCTGTGAGATGTGATACGGGAGAGAGAAAGAGAAATGAATAAAAGGAGAAATAAATGCACAACTTTAGATTTCCCGAAGTCCTTCTCCAAGGTGAAAGAATACTACCTCTCCAATAAGAGCAAGACTTTGGGCGGGGGACAGGTAACACTATGAACTAGAAGAGAACATACTTAAATGTCGCAGAGTAAAAGCACCTATTCAAGGGAAAGGAATGCAGAAGGTAGTGTATGCTCATGACCAGAAACTTCAAGTGTTAAGTGGAGCCAGAGGCCCTGCCCAGGCCTACATTATGAGCTAAAGGTAAGGAATGCAGTTACAAGTGGCTTAAATTCTTGAGGGACTAGAATGGCTTCATTCTGAGCTGTCACTCAATTCGAGCCTGTCTTTGAGCTGTCCCCTCAGCAAGTGACTCAGCAGTCCTGACAACCCTGTGGACTAGGCTACCCACTGCAGAAGCAAAGCGAAGATCCTATCAGGTATAGTGGCGTGACTCTGTCTCAAATAACTTTTGCTTTGTGGCTGAACTTCTAGGAAAGAAGCCAGAAATCATGCAGTTAGCAAGGGAGATCCAGCTGGGCCCCACCTTAGCCTCAGATTTTGATTCGCATTTTTATGCTATGATTTCTTTCCCTCCCTCCCTCCCTTCCTTTCTTCATTCCTTCCTTTCCATTCAAAGAACTTCCAGCTCTTTTTGCTGATGAGGACTTCATTTATTTTTCTGTGCAAGTTCTCTATTAGTTGACAGGTTCCTCGACCTCATTTAATTTTTGAAGTTTGGAGACTCAGAATGAGAAAGTGGGTTGTGTGTTTTGGTAGCCAAATGGAGTCTCACTTAGGCTGAGCAGTTGAGCACTCCTCTGAGTATAATCAAGGGGCTGGGTTTGAATCCCGACTCTGCTGCTTGTTACTTCTGAGATTTGGGGAAGTCATTTAAATTTATATTTGGGAGAAATGAATATCTAGCCTATTTACACTGTTATTTTGAGAATTCAGTGAGATGAACTGTATGAGAAGTGCTATGGGAATGGCAAAGTCCTGGAAAATATAAACCCGTACCACCATGACTGCTCTTCTGCATGTGGCAACTGTCTTTATTTAACTCTTCCCCATTCGCTTTGGATTATAGTAACTTCAAAATATTTGTCTTTTCCCTCTGAGGCAGCAAGTTAAAGGAATCTGAATCATTATGTCTCCCTGAGGACAAAGTCTAGAAACTCTACACATTCAGTCCATGACGATTGGGGTGGAGGGAGGATCCATGATGGGATTAGTGGAACCCTGTGGCACAAGGTTTGCAGCTCTGACAATTGTTTTCATTGCTTAGATTTTTTTTTTTAATATACTTCAAGGGAAAATATCTTATTTCTTCCTAGGGAGTACCTTCAAGTGATATTCAGGAAACTCTCAGACATAAAATTGCTTCCAGAATGTCATATCAAATAACAATTGACACATAGAAGAACTCCTAAGCCAAAAACTGCAGTGCATTTATCCTTTAAAATTGTACCCCACCCCCTGCACTCCCCAGTATCTGAGTTTCTTTCTTATTCATTTTCCCCTAAGCCCTGAAAGGTGGTTGCCTTCTAGGTTGCTATTCCAATTAAATCACTGGGATCTTTATTATATCACTTATTTTCAAATTTAACCCTTTACCTAGTTGACACTTCTTTGTATTACATTTCCTTCTTCAAATGACTAGGATGGTGTCTTGACTTGACCCCTTGGCTGCAGAGGTGGTACTGAATGGGACTTCAGCTCTCCCTGTGGAGTGAAAACCCCAAGAATGCCCCTTCCTAGAGGAAGGGACTGAATGTTTACATCATTTACACATACTGGAAAATCAAGATCCTTCTAGCAATAATCATAGCATCTGGCAATGTCCTGAAAGGGCTTGTCTGGCAATTCAGTGTCATGGGAGTCAAGCCTTACTCTAAATTCAAACAGTTTGGACTTTATATTTTGCCTTTTAGACTACATTGTTCATTAAATAGAAATATACGTTTATTCATATGTGTGCCACACACATACAAAGCATATATCTTTTTTTCATGTTTCAAATTACACACACAAAGTTCTTTTATAAACTTTCTAATGACATTTGTAAATCTTCATTAAATTTCAGACAAGACTGAGTATGTCTTTCCTTGAAAAACAAGCTTTCACCCCGCAGAAATGGTGTCAGCTCAGAAGGGAACCTCCCAGTACAAGTTACAGCAGGGAGATTGATACAATGGAGAAGATCAGGGTTCCTACAGGACACCCTTCAATTGGTTGAAATTAGTGTCTTACTAAATTTTTTGTCTTTCCCTTGTTGCGTAAGGTTTTGTTTTTACCAAAGTAACTGCAGGATGAAAACCTAACTGATTCTTTTTATTTTTTTAATTTAATTTTGAGTCATTGAACACAAATGGAGAACAGCTATTGTTTCTCTGGTTGTACACAAAGTAGAGTCACACTATCTGTGCATTCATACATATACACAGGGCAATGATGTCTGTCACACATTCTGTTATTATTTACCCCCCACCCCGACCCCACCACTCCCGTCCCTCTAAGCTATCTATCCTTCCTCCATTCTTGCCACCCTTCCACTCCACATTATGCATCATCATTCACTTATCAGAGAGACCATTCAGCCTTTAGATTTTGGGGATTGGCTAATCTCACTTAACACAACAATCTCCAACATCATCCATTTACCTGCAAATGCCATAATTTTATTCTTCTTTATGGCTGAATAATATTCCATTGTGTAAATATACCACAGTTTCTTTATCCATTTATCTATTGAAGGGCACCTAGGTTGGTTCCACAATCTAGCTATTGTGAATTGGGCAGCTATGAATATTGATATGGCTGCATCACTGTAGTAATCTGATTTTAAATCCTTTGGGTATAGGCCAAGGAGTGGGATAGCTGGGTCAAATGGTGGATCCATTCCAAGTTTTCTAAGGAAACTCCACACTGCTTTCCAGAGTGGCTGCACTAACTTATAATCCCACCAGCAATGTATGAGTGTATCCTTTTCCCCACATCCTCGCCAACACCTGTTGTTGCCTGTATT